>NW_020868589.1:524655-532654 GCF_003789085.1 Penaeus vannamei | reverse complement strand
GTTCTCTACTCTCCTATTCTTCTTCCTTACCTTTTTTTTCGTCTCTTCACTCTGTGTCAGTCCTCCATCCCGCTTTCCTCCCCCTTTTTTCCCCTCCGCTTCCCTCTCCTCCCTCTCCTCTCCCCCAGTCTTTATCCTCCCTTCTTCCCCCGTTCCCATTTCTTTTCTTTTTCTCCTCTTCTTTCTTTAGCCCTATCCCCTCTATTCGTATCTCTTTCAGTCTCATGTTCGTCTTCGGGTTCCGTCTCCTTTGCTACCTCTTCTCCCTCCCTGTCTGATTCCCCCTTACCTCCTTTCCTTCTCCTAGATAATCTTTAACTCTTGCGTTCCAGTTTCTTTTGTTTCCTGACTCCCTCCCCTTTCTCTCTCGCCTCCTCTTTCCCCTGCCCCCTTTCTTCCTTACTACCTACTCTGCGCACCATTCGGCATCTGATTCTCATAATCCTCCCTTCCCCTCTTCCTCTTCACCCTCTCCCTCTTCCGTCCTTCTCGTGCGTTCGAGCTGCCGTTTGGTGGGTGTTGTCCCGATTGCCTCGGTCGGTCTCCGGCTGTCGCGTCCCTCGTCTCCGGCGCACGTGATACACCCCACACCTATCCTCCCCCCGCCCTTCTCCTCTCTCTGGTACCTTCTCCCTTCTTTCCTCGAATTCACCTCTCTTCTGCTCTTCAATATTGCCCCTCCCATATTCTCCTCATACATCCCCGTGAGTCTTCGTCTATTCACCTCTTTCTCATATATATATCACTGTTTACCTTCATCCTCTCTTCCGATTTCCCAAGACTCACTCTTATGCATAGTACTCTCATATATAATTGCCTGCTATTATACACCTCTCCCCTCTCCCGTAAATATGTCTCGTATCTTCTATCCTCTTCTTCTCCCGTTCTTACTGGTCCTTCTCCTCTCCCTCTCTGTGTGTCTCTCCTCTCTTCATACATCTATCCCCCCCCCTCTTCTCTCTCTCATCTCCTCTCTTCTTACTCTCTTCTCTACTCTCTGATCTACTATCTCTTTATCTCTCTCTCTCGGCCCCTCTACCTTCTCCCATCTCACTGATTTAATATGTCTTGTCTCTCTCTCATCTTCTAAAATCTACTCATACACACATCTCATTCACCCTACCCTCGCTCATCTCCCTCTGTATAATAACACACTCCTGACGACCCATACCTCCCTCTCTACCGTCACACTCTTAACCTCTCTGTGCCCTACTTTGCACCATCACAATCACCTCGAACACCACCCTCCTTCACCCTTCTACCTGTCTCTCCTCTCCTTTATACTCATCATCACCCCAACTCACCTCTCTCACTTTATTCCTCTCTCGGCCCTCTCCTTTCACTTCTGGCTCCTCACTCTTTACATCCACAACCCAACTCCTACCACACCTCTCCTGTGTTCTTCTTCTCTCCTTTCTTCTTGCTCATTTGATATCCCCCTCCCCTCTCCCTCTCTCTGATGCCCACTCTATCCCCTCTTCCTCTCCCTCTCTACTGGCCCTCTCGTCCCTCTCCCTCTTCCCTCGTCTCTCCATCCTATCCTTCTGCTCAGTAAATCCCCCCATCCAATCTCCCTCACCTGCCTAGGGCACCACCCCCTCATCCCTCTTCCCACCTCTCCCTCCTCTCTCTCCTCTATCTGGCCCCCGCCCTCCACCACCATCCATTTGCCCTCTCTCCTGTGTCTCTCACCACTCTACTCATCACACCTCATAACACCCAACACCATAACCATTTATCCACCCACCATCTCCCTCTCTACTCTTTTCCTCTCCCTCGTCTTCTGGCCCTGGACACTAGAAATCCCTGGCCATCCATCACTCACACAACTGATCTTCCTTAATAGACTATTTCTCCTCAGCATCAATGGCTCAATTTCTTCCTTATTTTCTTCCTTTTTTTGGGTCACGTTATTCCATTTTTTTATCCAAGTTTATATATTTATATATTTTTTTCCTTTTTCTCTTTTCTTTTCATCCTTTTTCCACCCCTCTTTCTTTCAATCTCTTCTCCTTTTCTCGATTTTCTTTCTGCCTCTTTGTATTCTCTTTCATCCTCTCTTCTCCGTTATTCCCCTCTTCGTCTCCCCTTCTCCCCCCCTCCCCCCTTTGTCCCGAGGGTTCAACAAGGATACAGCGCCGAGTGGCCATATTAAAATTTATATCCTTCGCTGCCTCTCCCTCTTCCTCTCTTTATCCTCTTACGCTCTCCCCCTTTCTCTCATTCCCCCTCTTCGTTCTCCTTTCTCCTTCTCCTCCACGTTGAAGATTATCCTGAACCGGCAACCTGCAACACGAGCAACAAGATCGGTTGCAGGATGGAGTGAAGGATGTTGCTGGATTCTTCTTTGGCGTCGGTGATGGTGATGGTTGATGGTGGTGGTGTGGTGGATGATTGATGGTGGTTGATGAGATGTGGTGGTGAATGATGTTGAATGGTAGTGGTGGTGATGATTGATGGTGAAGATGATTGATTAGGTGGGTGGTACTGCTGAGGTGTATGGTGAACATGTTGATTGGTTTGATGTGTGGATTGAATGATAGTGATGATCGAAAATATGTTGGTATGGTTGGTGATAGGTGAAAATTTGATATGGTGGAATGGTGGTGGTGGTGGTGGATGATGTTGATGTTGATGGTGGTGATGATTTATGATGGGTAGGCTAACCCTGAATGGTAGTTAGTGATCCAATGAAATGGGTGCAATCGGTCGGTGGTGGTTATGATGGTATATTGATGGTGGTTTGAAAGGTTATGGTGATGGTGATGATTATTTTGACGAGCGGTATATAATGATTAAATGTGAATAATGATCATTAGACATATGAGGATAGTGATAATTATGATGCTAGATCGATAATGATTACAAACATAATGATAATATTGTTTTAGATTATACACATCCTATTTCAATTATTATTTAATTGATGGTGGTTGATGTATATATGATAATGATTCTGATAGATAAATAATGAATAATTGATGTAAAGATGATACTGTTGTATTAAATCACTTTAATGATGGATTAAAATAAATACTTAGATATAATAACAACTACTGACGTAAGTGAACCATCAATCTCTCTAATCATCTCTCTCTCGCTCTCCTCTCTCTCTGCTCTCTCATCTCTCCTGCATCTCTCTTTAGTCCCCATCTTCATCGTTCTACTCTCTTACCTCTCTCTCCTCTTATCTCTTCTCTACATCTCACCCCTTTCACTCATTTCACCTTTCTTTCCCCTCTTCCCCTTTCATCTCTCTCCTTTCTCCCTTCCCTTCCCTCTCCCTCCCCTCTACTATTCTACCTCTCGCTCCCTCCTCCCTCTTACTCTACTCCCATCCCTACCCTCCCTCAAATCTCCTTCTATAATATGCCACGCTCTGACCATCATATTATATCTAATATTATATAATAAATACCTCCCTATTACTAACTCTTTTACCTATGCGTTTCCTCCGTCTCATCCCTCCTCTCATCCGTCTCTCTCTCGCTCCTCGTCGTTCACTCATACTCCAAATCTCTGTTAACATTAATCACAGTCACTATTCCTCTCTATCTCTCTCTCCATCTCGAACACTCATCTCTCTCTCTCCTAACTCTCTTCTCTCTCTGTCTCTCTCTCCCCTTCTTTTTCATTTCTCTCTCTCTTCTTCTTTTTCTTTCTGCTGGTGGTTCTATCTACTTTCTTCTCTCTCTCTCTTCTCATCTCTCTCTTCTTCCTCTCAATTAATACACTCATTACATCAATTATCAGATATAATCTCATCCGCGTCTCTCTGTCTCTCTCTAGTATTTCTTATTATCTTATCTAATAAATTTATCTCTATATCGAATTCTTATCTCTTCATCCTCTCTCTCTCTTAAGGAGAAAGATAAATGTAAATATATAATAGTTAGGTAACTATGGATGAGAGAGGGACGATGAATAATAAGGAATTAGGTAAGAGATATTGAAAGGACGAAGGAAAAGACTACGACCAGACTGGAGATGATGGGGAGAGCGTGATGGGGGGGGAGGGAGGGGGGGGTGAAGTTTTAGGAGGCCAAAGGGAGGTGTATTTGTCCGATGTGGGAGAGGAGGAATGGTGGGGGTGGTGGGGGTTCGTGGGGGGGGGGGGTATATTATTTATTCCTTATTCTCTCTTCTCTCTGTCTACTCTTTTATCTTGTTTTTTTCTTGTGTTTTTCTTTCACCTTCGTCTGCGTCTCCTTTCGCTTCATCTCTTTCTCCCACGTCTCCCTCCTTTTTCCACGTTTTCGTCCTCCTTCTTCCTAGCTTTTAGTGAAATTCATTCTCTGTCCATCTTGTTTGCTCTCCTTCCCTACTAGTATTTTTTATATTTCGTTCCTTTTTTTTTTTATTTTTAATTCACATCACCCATCCCTCTTTATATATTCCTTTATCTCTCTTGCTGCCTTATAGATTTCTTCTCTACCTCATCCTATATCCACCCTAGTATAACCTTCCCATCTCTACCCTTTATCCTTTATATTATACCTTTACATCATATCCATATCCTTCAATCTTACCTTCCCTATCCTTCAATCACTTTATCCCACTATCCCTTCTTTACTGCTCACTTTTCCTCTCACCTTTAATCAACTTTTACCCGTTCTCCTTCCTCATCTTGTATCCATTTATAACGCCTAACTCCTTATACACAATAAACCCTTTCTTACTAAAACCCTATATACAACCCTACTTAACCTAACACGATCTACACCTCATACCCCACTCATCTCTTGGTTTATGCTTAGCATATGTGAAGGTATTTGTAGCCCGTTTTTTCGGGTGTCGGTCAAAGATTTCGGCGTGTCTGTTTGCCCACATACCGAGCGCGTCTTTTCGGGGCTAAGTATAGCTCTAGTCGGACTCAATGCTAGCTGTCCGCTGCCCGATTTTTGGCAGAAAGTCGGTGATTAAATTTTTGGAATGTTATTTTTTTTGCTGTTTCTTCTCCTCTGTCTTCTTTCTTTTTTTTATTTCTCTCTCTTTAACGTTTTACAGTCTCTGTTCTTATTGTCCGCTTCTCAAACTACTTCTTTTTCTTATCTTTTATTATTTCATTTCTTTTTCAATTTCCTTTATCTTTTGCTTTCTTTCTTATTCTTATATCTTTCTTTTTCTTTCTTTACTTTTCTTACATATCATCATCATCTTTTAATACTTATTATTACCATCATATCTCTCATATCTTTTTTTCACCCTTACCCCAGTTACTCTCTCTTATTATTTTACTAACTCTCTTAAATCTGTCGATGCTGTCTCTCTCTCCGTCCTCTCTTTTTACCATATATAATTCTACTCTCTCTTCTTCTCTTGTCTCTCGTCTCCCTCTCTTACCCTTTCTCATCCATCTCTCTCTACTCTCTCACTCTTCTCTCCATCTCTCTCTCCTCGTCCTCTCATCTCTACAATCATTATCTCATCTCTCCTCGTCTTCATCTCATCTCATCCTCACTATCTCATACTTCTCTTCGATCTTACTCACTATTATTCAAATTTATCTCTTCTAATCTTATAATAATATCTATTTCTAGCTCTCTTTTCTCTCGGGATCTCTCTCTCTCTCTCTCTATCTTCTCTCTCATACTTTCTCTCTCTATCTCTCTCTCTCTTCTCTTAATTTTATCCCTCTCATCATCTCTCTCTCCTATCTCTCCATTTACATTCTCCCCTTACCCCTCCTCCTCTTTCTCTCTTACTCTCATCCCTCTTTTCTACTCTCTGTCTCTGTACCTCTTTACTCATATCTCCTCTCTCATCCCTCTCTCTCTATTCTCCTCCCCTCTCGTCCTCTCCGATATCAGACCTCTACCATCCCTCCTCTCCTCCCTAAAACCCCTCTCCCTCCCAATTCACTCCCTCACCTCCTCCCTCCCTCCTTCTCGCTCCTACTAGTACATCCTTCTCAATCTCCACATAACAAATTACTCATCCATCCGTCATCTCTTCCTCTCCTCTCTCTTATCATCTCTCACATCAGGGTAACCTTCCATCACAACATCTCCGTCACCCTTCTCTCTCTTATTCAGTCTCTCTCTCTCTCTCTCTCTCTGATCAGCAATTTGAATTTATATTTCGTCGCTTTTATCTCTTGATTCCGCTTTCGCGAATGGCTCGCCGGTCAGAGGATTATTGCGGCCGAAGTGACGGGTTTTTGTTCAAGTTAATTGTCGGTCTGTTTATCTTTTTCGGGCTTTTGGACGCGGATTCGTTGTGCAGGAAGCGGGTCTATGGGGCGGGTGGGCGTGGCGGGGGGCGGTGCGGGCGGCGCTGTTTGATAATGCGCGCGCTGTATAATGGCGTGATTTATGCGTTTCAGCAAAATTGCGTTTTAATGCGAAATGGAAACGTCAAAGTGATTCATTTGTTGCTGTTTTTTTTTTGTGTTTCTGTTTGACGCGTTTTGGTTTGAAATTGGAATCACTGTTGGACATTTTTTCGCTACTTGACTCAAAATTTTGGCAGTTTGTGTGTGTGTGTGTGGGGGGGGGGGGGGGTAGTGTGTGTGTGTGTGTGTCTTTATAACATAACATACATACATACATGCATCCATCCATCCATTCCATCCATCCATCCATCCATCCATCCATTCCATCCATCCATCCATCCATATCCATCCATACACATACATACATACATACATACATACATACATATACATACAACATATACATACATACATACATTACATACATACATACATACATACATATACATACATATATATATATATATATATATATATATATATATATATATATATATATTATATATATTTATATATATATACTTATATATAAATCAGACTATGAATGCGCATGTTATATTATAAATTGAAAACAGACTTGGTTGTCAAAATATTGTTTTTTTTCTGTCCTTGTGCAAGGCGAAAGGATCTTCATTCACAAACGTTTCTTTCGGCAAATTTGAATACCAGGTTTTACCTCGAGTTTCTGGAAAGTGCTGAGAAATTAATTTGGATTTCCTGCGCTTGTAATTTTTAAAAACGAAGTGAAGTTCATATTTTCTTTACAAATAGCAAGAGCGACGAGAGTTGGAACCAGTTTACGGCGAAGACATTTGTTAACGATATTTGAGGATAGCCATTTTTTGACGCCATATTGTTCTTGTCGAGTTATAACGTGTGAATGAAACGGTTTGGGTTATTTTCTTCCTCGCCTGAATTCGCAAGATAGACAAATAAGAGAAATAGAGAAAGAGAGAAATAAAGACACACACGAGAGAGAGGAACAAAGGCAATGGGAAGAGAAATAGGTATATGAACTAAGAAAGAGAGAGTGAGAGATACACAAGAATTGAGAAGAAAGAGAGAGAGAAAAAGACGGAGCAAGAGAGAGCAATGGAAAGTAGGAAATGAGAAGAAATGAAGATCAAATACAAAGAACGAGAGAAAATTTTAAAAAGGGACCCGAAAGGAAAAAAAAGAGACACAAGACAAGAAAGAAAGAGAGACATAGAAAGACCCCCCACAAAAAAAGCGAAAGGATCTAGACAGATAAGCGTGGAAACACACAGACAGACACGTCCGCCGTATAGTCTCAGAGGGCAAGTCCAGTCGCCATGGCAACCACCTGGGACGTCAACCCTCCACAGTACTCAGGGATTTGCCTCCCGGGCCTGAAAAAAGGGGTTCTCAATTCAGATTGATTCTCTTTCTGTAACAACACTTATTTTTATTTTTTTGGTTACTGTTGTTTTATTTGGAAGGTGGGGGGGGGGCGATACCCTCGGAGGGTGATATTCTCTGAAGATTGTTTTTTTTTGGTTTGGTTTTTGTTTGGAGTAGTGTGCGTGTGGGCATGGAAGGGTGTGGGTTGTCGGTGCGTGTGCGTATGTGTACGCTTATGTGTATGGGTGTGTGTGAGTGTGTGTAGTGTGGTGTGTGTGTGTGTGTGTTTGAGTCTCTGTGTGTTGTGTGTGTTGTGTGTTGTGTGTGTGTGTGTGTGTGTGTGTGTGTATGTGTGTGTGGTTT
>NW_020868589.1:519655-522155 GCF_003789085.1 Penaeus vannamei | reverse complement strand
GGTGGTGGGGATGGTGGTGGTGGGGGTGGGAGGTGGTGGAGGTGGGATGGGGGTGGGTGGTGGTGGGGGTGGAGGGGTGGTGGTGGGTGGGGAGTGTGGGGGGTGGTGGTGGGATGGTGGTGGTGGATTGGGGTGGGGTGTGATGGTGGGGTGATGGTGGGTGATGGTGGTGGTGGTGGGGGTGAGGTGGTGGGATGGTAATGATGATGATTGCGGTGGTGGTGTTTATGGTGGTGGGGGTGGTAGTGGTGGTGACGGTGTGGTGGGTGGGGGAGTGATGGGGGTGATGGTGATGCTGGTGGTGGAGGTTCTTCCACTTCTTTGATGCTTAAATGAATGCACTGTACATCCATGTGTAACTCTGAACGGTGCAACTTTCCACGCACGAATATATAACCACAATATATTAAAACATACCCCCTCCCCCCAAAAAAACTCATACATTACATTTACATATTATAAAATAAATATTTTTTTCTTTTTATCAGCTACGAAGAATACTTATATCTTCCCTTTTCCGTATGATTTAATGGAATATCGCAAAACAAACAAAACGAAGAAAAAAAAAACACAAGAAAAGAAAACGAGAAACAAAAATATAAATATAAATATAAATATAAAAAAATATAAAATATAAATATAGAAATAATAAAAATAAATATAAATATAACATAAATTAAAATATAAAATGAATATGAAATATAAAAAATATAAAAATATATATAAAAATATAACATAAATATAAAATATAAAATAAAATAAATAATAAAATATAAAATATAAGATAAAAAATAAAAAACGAGAAACATTCAGCCATGACTCATTATCATACAATTCCAGACGGTAAGGGCTTAAATATTTGTCTTTTCTTCCATCGTGTGTAATGAGATTCTCCTTGAGAGGGAGGGCGGGAATCGTCTGTTCTTCTTTCTGGTCAACTTTGTTCATTTGATAAGAAAGAGGAGGGGGGGGAGGGAGGGAGGAGGGAGAGAGAGGGAGGGAGGAAGGAGGGAGGGAGGGAGGAGGGTGAGGAAGAGAGGAGGGAGGGAGTGGAGGGAGGATCCGTCTGTCTTTTATCTGGTCAAACTTTGTTCATTTGATAAGAAAAGAAAGAGAGAGGAGAGGGAGGGAGGGGAGGGAGGGAGGAGGAGGAAGGAGGAGGAGGGAGGAGAGAGGGAGAGGGAGAGGGAGGGTAGGGGACGAAGGAAGGAGGGAGGGGGGAGGGAGAGGAGGGAGGGAAGAGAAGGAGGTAGAAGGGAAAAGGAGAAGGAGGAGGAAGGAAAGATGAAGAGGATAATGATAAGGAATCTGAAAAGAAGATTATAAGATGTAGAAGAAGAAGAAGAAAAGAGAAGAAAGAGAAGGGAGAAGAGGAAGAAAGGAGAAAAAAAAGAAAAAAAGGAAGGATCAAGGAGAGAAGGGATAAGAGGAAAAGGAGAAAAGGGAAATGAAAAGTAGGAAGTGGAGAGAAGAAAAGAAAGAGAGAAAAAAGAGGAAGAATAGGGGAGAAAAAGAAGAAAGAAACAAGAGAAGAATTCCTGTTTTGTAAGGAAGAAAAAAGAAAAGAAAAAAAAAGGGGAAGAAGAGAGGGAAAGAAAGAAGAGGTCATGGTATTTTTTTCTCTTTGGCTAAACTAACCTTCGTGTGATCCAAGAAGAATTAGAACAAAGGAAAAAAGGTTTCCTTTGCGTAACTCGCACCCCTTATTGCGACTCGAGGTGAGGGGGCCGGCCGGGTCGTGTGCGGCGTGTGGTTGTGTGTGTTGTGCGTGCTCGGTGTGTATGGGGTGGTGTGGTTGGGTGTGTTGTGTGTGACGTGTGTTGTGCCCTTGATGGGGGGTTCGTGTGCGTGCCGTTGTGTGTGTGGGGGGGGGGGTGTGTTGTGTGTGTGGTGTCCGTGTGCGTGGGTGTTGTGGTTTGTGTGTGTTGTGTGGTGTCGTGTGTGTGTGTGTGTGTTGTGTTGTGTGTGTGTGTTCTGTGTGTGTGTGTGTTGTGTGTGTGTGGTGTGTGTTGTGGCGTGTGGTCTTTCTGTCTGTCTGTCCATGTATGCACGTATGTATCTGTGTATGCTTGTATATAAATCCATATCCACAAAGTTTCCTTAAAGAAATGTGCCTATCTGCCGTTATGGTAGCACCGCCATCGCCGCTATAATCTTGCTGATGGAGTCCACGGATCTGTGTCCTTGAGGCGGAGCGGTTTTCTCATCAGCCGCGGAAAGCCAGGGTAGTTTAGTGTTGATCACCCTCGCATAACCCTTCCTCTCTCGCCCCCCCCCCTTGCAGTTGCAGCCGTGCAAGGGCGAAGGAAGGGGGGGGGGGTTGCAAAGGAGGTCGAGTGGAGAGGGGTTAGTGGGTCGGACGGCAAGGGGGAGGGGAGGGGGAAGAGGGAAAAAACGTCGCTTGTATTCAATCTGGGGTTGTGGCCCCGTAGAGTTTTGTCTGTCATATCGATGGGCTTTGTTGTAGGTGTTGGTGTTTTTTGCGTTGTTTTGCTGTTAC
>NW_020868589.1:514655-517155 GCF_003789085.1 Penaeus vannamei | reverse complement strand
CTGTTTATCTTTTTCTCTGTGTGTGTCTGTGGCTGGGTTTTTGTCTCTGTTGTTCTATCTTTCTCGCTATCTCTGTCTGTCTGTCTCCCCCTCCCTCCCTCCCCTCCTCCTTCCCTCTGACATACACACTCAGTCAGTCAGTCAGTCAGTCAGTCAGTCAGTCAGTCAGTCAGTCAGTCAGTCAGTCAGTCTCAGTCTCACTCTCTCTCTCTCTCTCTATCTATCTATCTATCTATCTATCTATTCTTTCTCTCTCTCTCTCTCTCCTCGGTCTCTCCTCTCTCTCTATCTTCAATCATCTATTCTATTTATCTATCTATCTTCCCTTTCTCTCTCTCTCTCCCTGTGTGTCCGTGTGTTGTGTGTGTGTGTGTGTGTGTGTGATTGTGTGTGTGTGTGTGTGTGTGTGTGAGTGTGTTATGTCTGTGTGTTGTGGTGGTGTATGTGTGTGTGTATGTGTGTGTGTGTGTGTGTGTTTATTATTTATTTATAGATTTATTTGTTTATATATTTATTTATTTATATCAGAATATGAGGAGGAAAAGAACAGGGTCGAGAGAGAGAAAGAAAGGAAGAAAGAGAATGAGAAAAGAGTGAGTGAGAGAAAAAGAAAGAAAGAAAGAGAAAGAGAAAGAGAAGGCTCAAATTCCCCTAAACTATTGAATGAATATGTGTCTCATCACCATTACTTCTGAAACAAAACAGCAGGAAGGTCATTAAGAATTTAAGTATGAAAGTATCTGAATACATTTGCATACATGCGTACATTCCCCTAGATATTTGGAAAAAGAGCGTGGCATTAAATACACGTTCAGGGCCAAAGCACAGGGCCGTCACTTAAGGTTGTGTATAGAAACGCTAACACAGGCATGTGGAGTAACACGCTATCCTACTCTCACACGCAAATGCTTGGAAGGGCTTACATTTCTTAGATTGCATGTAAATGTACATACTTGCATTTTTTTTTTGCTGTTTATCTTTCTCTCTGTGTGTGTCTGTGGCTGGGTTTTTGTCTCTGTTGCTCTATCTTTCTCGCTATCTCTGTCTGTCTGTCTCCCCCTCCCTCCCTCCCTCCCTCCTCCCTTCTAATACACACTCATCATCACTCAGTCACTCAGTCCACTCACTCACCACTCACTCACTCACTCACTCACTCACTCCACTCACACACACACACACACACCACACACACACACACACACACACACACACACACACACACACACACACACACACACACACACAACACACCGTATTCACCCGCAGAAACGCACCTACAGAGGCAAGCCGAAACACTGGGTCACCACTTAAAGATGCATATACGTATAAAAGCAGAAGTGCCCCCTCCTATTCATCTCCCCCACCTCTCCACCCCCTCTTTGTTACTCCCTCTCCTTCTCTCTACTTTCCTCACCCTCCCTGCTGCCCTTTGTGTGGCCCTCCTCTCTCTCTCTTTTCTTACCTATCCTATCTCTTACGCATGCTCTTTCCAGTTTCTCTCCCTGTTCCGACTCTTCTTTCCCTCCTCCCCTCCCCCTACCCCTCCTCTCCTTCCCTACCACTTCCACCCTCGCCCTTCCTCTCCCTCCTTCTTCCCCTCACACCCTGCACTTCCTTCCCTCCCCTTCCACCTTCCTCTTTCTTCCTCCTTCTTCCTCCCTTGGCACCCTCCTCTTCCCACCCTCTTCTCCTCTCCCTCCCACCCCCTCCTCCTCTTCCCCTCTCCTCCCTCCTCCTTCCTCCCATCTTCCTCCCTCCCTCCTCCCATCTCCTCCCCTTCCCTCCGTCCCAGCTCCTCCCCTCCCTCCTCCCATCTCTTCCCCTCCCTCCCTCCTCTTCCCTCTCCTCCCTCCCTCCTCCTCCCACTCCCCCTCCCACCCTCTTCTTCCCTCTCCTCCCTCCCTCCTCCCTCCTCCCACGCTCTTCTTCCCCCCCCCCCGCCCCCCGCATGCAGTGGAAAGATAAAACCTGTCCTGCATGTTTTGTCTCCCCTCGTCCCCGCGGCTGCATGTGTCCGCATTGTTAGTCTTGAGGTTTTGTCGACGCTGTAGCCAGACCTCTCTCTCTCTCTCTCTCTCTGCTTGTCTGTCTGTTTGTCTCTTCTCTCTTTCGTTCTCTGTCTCTCTCTCTGTCTCTGCCTGTCGGTCTGGCTGTCTCTCTCTTCTCTCTCTCTCTCTCTCTCTCTCTTCTCTCTCTCTCTCTCTTTCTTTCTCTCTCTCTCTCTCTCTCTCTCTCTCTCTCTCTCTCTCTCTCTCTCTCTCTCTCTCTCTCTATATATATATATATATATATATATATATATATATATATATAATATATATATATACATGCATACATACACACTTTCGGAAACGTTGTCTCTTAATTAAAAAAAAAAAAAAAAAAAAAACATTAAGAAATTGAATGATCTTTTTTGGCGTTTTCTATTTTTTCGAAAGTGATTTTTAAAAATTATTTTTTTAAATAAAAACATGTTACGTAGTCTGCGTGTCTTGGTCCC
>NW_020868589.1:493097-495463 GCF_003789085.1 Penaeus vannamei | reverse complement strand
AGAGAGAGGGAGGAGGGAGAGAGAGAGAGGGAGGGAGGGAGAGAGGAGAGGGAGGGAGGGAGAGAGAGAGAAGAGGGAGGGAGAGAGGAGGGAGGGAGAGAGAGAGAGAGAGGAGGAGGAGGGAGGGAAGAGAGAGAGAGAGAGAGAGAGAGAGGAGGGAGGAGGGAGGGGAGGAGGAGGGAGGAGGGAGGGAGGGAGGAGAGAGAGAGAGAGAGAGAGAGAGAGAGAGAAGAGAGATGAGAGAGAGAGAGAAGAAGGAGAGGAGAGAGAGAGAGGAGAGATGAGAGGAGAGGAGAGAAGAGACGAGAAGGGGGAGAGAGAGAGAAGGGGGGAGAGAGAGAGAAGGGGGAGAGAGAGAGAAGGGGGGAGAGAGAGAGAAGGGGGGAGAGAGAGAGAAGGGAGAGACGAGAGAGAGAAGGGGGGGGAGAGAGAGAAGGGGGAGAGAAGAGAGAAGGGGGAGAGAGAGAGAAGGGGGAGAGAGGAGAAGGGGGGAGAGAGAGAGAAGGGGGGAGAGAGAGAGAAGGGGAGAGAGAGAGAGAGAGAGAGAGAGAAGAGAGAGAGAGAGAGAGAGAGGAGAGAGAGAGAGAGAGGGAGAGAGAGAGAGAGAGAGAGAGGGGAGGGAGAGAGAGAGAGAGAGAGAGGGAGGAGGAGAGAGAAAGAGAGAAGGGGGGAGGGAGGGAGAGAGAGAGAAGAAGGGGGGAGGGAGGGGGGAGAGAGAGAGAGAAGGGGGGAGGAGGGCAGGGGGAGAGAGAGAGAGAAGGGGGAGGGGAGGGGGGAGAGAGAGAGAGAAGGGGGGAGAGAGAGAGAAGGGGGAGGGAGGGAGGGGAGAGAGAGAGAAGGGGGGAGGGAGGGAGGGGGGGAGAGAGAGAGAGAAGGGGGGAGGGAGGGAGGGGGGAAGAGAGAGAGAAGGGGGAGGGAGGAGGGGGGGAGAGAGAGAGAGAAGGGGAGGAGGGAGGGGGGGAGAGAGAGAGAGAAGGGGGAGGGAGGGAGGGGGGGAGAGAGAGAGAGGGAGGAGAGGAGGGGGAGAAGAGAGAGAGAGAGAGAGAGAGAGAGAGAGAGAGAGAGAGAGAAGAGAGAGAGAGAGAGAGAGAGAGAGAGAGAGAGAGAGAGAGAGAGAGAGAGAGAGGAGGAGAGAGAGAGAGAGATGGAGAGAAAGAGAGAAATGGGATTAATTTTTTTTCAGATTCAGGAGGGTCATCTCAATTTTTCAAGGATAGAAATTATACACAAAAATGATTCTTAGAAATAATCCTCTCATATATTTGCATTAATTTACAATAAATGTTACTCTTCACTTGTGCCTCCTCCTGCACTTTCCTTTATCTTAGACAGCATGAATTCTTATTCTATAACACAATATACACATAATCTGATTTTGGAAATTGCAATGTCATCATTTTGATAAAAATTTTCGGAAGGAATAAGGAATCATCAGATTCCCAGTCCCTACTTCTCAATGTCTTAATCAAGCAAAATACTGTTTTAATCATTTCTCCTGCTTCAACAGATGCAAAGCCCAATTCTTAGGCCTTGTTATGGGAGGAGGATGGCGATGGCATGGCTCAAGCTCTTTCATTCTCTGTGCTGCAAATGGAATGTGCCTTGGGTCATTTCTCTCAAACAAGTTGACTGCCCCATTAGTTGTAAAGTGGGGTCCGAACAGTGGTTCATCTTCATCAGCCTGCACATCCGGAGGCCAAATTTTTTTCTTGTTTTTATCAATCAGATCCAGTAAAGCTGAGAAATTTGTTTGCAACTCTGCGGCCTTGAGATCCATGCCAAATGTAACGAGGATTGTGGCCAGAGCAGTTACTGAGGTTGCCATTTGGTCTACTGTAGTTATGGTCTCATATAAGGCAACAACTAACCCAAGGTCTTCATATGCACTACCCTCTTTGGTGCTATATTTCTTGCGCTCCAGTTTCTTTCTGTTCTTACTAGATCGAAAGGTTTTCCCTGACATGGACGAACCACTACGGGATCCAATGGTGTGGCTTTGGGTGTATGAGATGCCTGTTACTGTGCTTGTATCTGAGTATAGGTCACTATCAAGGTTTGCTTCTCCCTTTCCTTCCAAAATATCAAGATGTTGTTTTTCTTTCACTTCTCTTGCAGTCTCAAGACGAGAGCAATAATGAGTGAAGGTGTCCCTTAGTCTATCAAGTTCATGCAAACAAGTTTCACCCTGTTCTATACATCCAGGTTTGATATTAGTGTCAACAAGATCTGGCCGCCCATATCTGTAGGCTACTCTTAGTGCATCTTCCCACTGACTTGCCTTTACCAGGAGATCTACAGCTTCCTCCTCATTTTTCATATAATCCTCATAAATCCAAGCAGCATCTGCATATAGTCTTTTATCTATC
>NW_020868589.1:470597-473097 GCF_003789085.1 Penaeus vannamei | reverse complement strand
AGGAGGAGGGAGAGGAGAGGATCCTAAATAGATAGGATGGAAGAAGGAGGAGAATATCTTAAATAGATAGGATGGAAGAAGCAGGAAGAGGAAGAGGAGGAGGAGGAGGGGAAGTTGAGGATCATAAATAGACAGGAAGGAAAGAGGAGAAGGAGAGGAGAGGATCCTAAATAGACAGGACAGAAGGAACAGGAGGAAGAGGAAGAGAAGGAGGAGGAGGAGGACGGAGTAGGGATGCGCTAATTATTCACTCGTTAAGTGAGGTTTGCGAAATGACCTTTTAGTCTGACTTCGCTGTTTTATTCTCGTTTCGTTTTGGGGAACTCCTCCTAAGACGGTGTTGGCCATTTGTTCTGTCTCTGCGCGTCTGTGAGTTGTGGTTTTTCCTTCCTCTTCTGGTGTTGTTGCAGGTCAGAATATTGCACATATAGACAGGTATACATGCATTTATATATATATATTTTTTTTATTGATCTCTTTATCTATATGTATGTAAGTATGTATGTATGTATGTATGTATGTGTGTATGTGTGTATGTATGTATGTACACACACGCACACATACATGCCCACGCACACACACATACACACTACACACACACAATATTCAGTCTTACCTTGACATTTATTTCAAGGTGTCATGTGGAAAGATGGACAGATAGATAGATAGATGGATACCGATAGATACGGATGAATTGAGAGATAAATAGATTGATGGATAGATTTACGAATTCACACGCGAATCCATTTTATCTAAAAAATGTCTTTTGCGTTTACATTCACACATTTTTTTTTTTCTCTCTCTCTCTCTCTCTCTCTCTATTTCCTCTTTGCCTTAACGGTTGGGAAAATACCCCCTTTCCCTCTCTCTCCTCCTCCCTCCCCCACCCTGTCCCTCCTCCTCTCCTCTCCCTTCCCTTTCCTCCTCCCCCTTCCCACTCCCTTCCCTCCCTCTCTCCTCCTCCCCCCTCCTGCCCACCCCACCCTTGTTACACCATAACATCACCGAGTTGTTTGTTGCACATGCCGCTTTGTCACGCCAGTCGCTTGCACACTGCAATTTGTTTACGTTGACGAGGCATGGCTTTGTTTACATCCTCCAGCTGTTACGAGACCCACCGATCCATTCATCAAGGCGACCGTCCTGTGCCTATTACAGTATGGTTAACGTTTGGGAGGAATTTGATATGCATAAGAATACGGGAGAGGAGGGAGGGAGAGGAGGGAGGGGAGGGATGGAGGAGGGGAGGAGGGAAGGAGGGGGAAGGATGTGGGGGGAGAAAAGGGTGAGGGTGTAGATGGGAGGAGGGGAAGGATGAGGGGGGAAAAGGGGAGAGGGTGAGAAGGGAGGGGGGGGAGGTTAGAANAGAGAGAGAGAGAGAGAGAGAGGGGGGGGGGACATATTAGGACCCTAACTATTCATAGAAAAAGAAAGAAATTAGATAAATTATGACCCCAGTTATTCCTAGCATTCAGGGAGGGAGATGGGAACCTATAGGATCTGCAGGTTAAGGCTATATACGCATCATTTGCTGTCTGCCCACTTTATTTGTTATTATTTGTGATCATCATTGGGTTGAGGTATACTCTTCTTGTACCTTTACTAGAGAAAAATTCCTCAGCATGGAGGATTTGGGAAATTATACCTTCATGATATAATTATTGACATATCTATTGATAGAGATAGAGAAGGGCAGCTCCATTCCATGTTATTAAGGAAATAATAGATATATTTTTATACTGACACATACTATTTTTTATCAGTATTCTTGATAGGACTGAATTTAAGTGAACAATGTCAAGTAATGCTTGAACTTTATATTTTACAAGAAACTTCATTTTTTAATTTGCTTATATATTTTGGATTCTTTATATATTTTGCATGTTGTACATGCAAAAAGAATTATATATTTGAATACTATATTTTATAGAGATGTTATATATATATATTATATATATATATATATATATATATATATATATATATATATATATATATATATATGTATATATATATACATATATATAATAAACAATATATCATTTCATCTTTAGGTGCAAACAGTGGAATTGGGAAATGCATTGCAACTGAAATTGCCAAACGAGGGGGGACTGTTCACATGGTGTGCCGGAACCCAAAGACTGCAGAAGAAGCCAAGGGTGAAATCACAGAAGCGTCAAACAATCAGGTGATACACTCACTGCCTGTGTATACTAGTAATACAGAGTTAGATATGATTTAATAATGTTGATTTGAATTAGATCTAATTTAAGATTACTGTCTTACCTCTGCCTCCTCTGATTACAGAATGTCCACCTACACATTTTGGACATGTCAGTGCCTCAAGATGTCTATAAATTCACGCAAACCTTCATGGAGCAGCACGACCAGCTACATACATTGGTAGGTGTTCTTTAAATTTTGGCTGAAGCTTGTGGATTTGGGGATGGGGATTGGTGGGTGGGTCTCTCTCTCTCTCTCTCTCTCTCTCTCTCTCTCT
>NW_020868589.1:461418-470160 GCF_003789085.1 Penaeus vannamei | reverse complement strand
TGTTCATTAACAGACATATTACACTTCCGAAACACCTCAGTTCTCTGTCTCTATTTTATACATTCATCTCTCTTCTACAGGTTAATAATGCAGGATGCATGATCAACACTAGGGAGGTCATTGCTGAAAATCTTGAGAAAAACTTTGTGACCAACACCCTAAGCACGCACATTCTCACGACCAACCTCATCCCTCTTCTGAAAAAGTAAGATTTTGATTTTTTTGGTCTGCATAAGTTTATTTATTATTTTTTATTATTATTTTGTTAAGTCTGTGAGATGAAGTCCACCTTTATAGATGGTAGATGGTAATATATCTGTTGATTTATATTGTTATGCATTCTATCACTGTCAAACTTGTGACACAGAAATATTTTTTATACTTCTTTAAACTGAGATTATATGATTGCATTTATCCATTTAATTTTCATGAGTTTAAGATTTTTTTTATAACAAAATGATATTGCTCACGTACTGGAACTGAAATGATTATGTAGTGCAGGTCATTCACCCATTGGAGGTGGCTTCCCATACTGTCCACTGAAGTTCTTTGTGGCTGCAAAAGGAGTCAGTTACCGATGCTGTTATTGATATAGAAATTTGAACATTAGTAATAGCAGTATATGGTAAAAGGAAATATTTCCAAAAATAAGAAAAAGGTTTAAACAGTGTGAAATAGGTATTACTAGTAACCGACTCGTTAGTGGCTTAGTACTTGTACATGTCATGCGATCCGCAACCATTGGGGTAAATTCTTCTTCTTCTTCTTTCACCCAAACAGAAGTGAGAAATCCAGAGTTGTGGTGGTCACCTCCGGAGGAATGCTGGTGCAGAAGCTCAATGTCGATGACCTGCAGTTTGAGAAGATGAAGCCTTTTGACGGAACAATGGCTTATGCTCAAAACAAGAGACAGCAGGTATAGTTCCTTTATATATTTCCTTTTTATTTTTATTTGAATTCATTCCTTTTTTCTCTTTTTCCACATTTCATCTTTGTGTTGTGTATTTTGTTGAGACATTTAGGTTGGATCTATTCACATATTACCCAGGTTTTAATTTGGATAATTTGCAGTAATATTTAGTTTTTTATATGTTGATTAATAATGTTTGTCAGAGTGAATTTTACTAAAATACACTTGTTTGTGATTTCATGTAAGATTGACCTCTCTCATTTGTTTTTTCTCTCATACTCATACCCACTCATACTCATGAAGGATCACTATTTACAGCTTTCCTTAGTTTTCATACCTAAAGGATTCCTCTCCATTAGAAATTATAGTTGCAACTGAATGTTACTAAATGGCAAGTGAGGAGATGCCAATGTTCGTGTGACAGTAATCCGGCATCCTAGTTCTAGCAGCTGTTATGCTCCTTGCTTAAGGATTATCCTCCTTTGACATGATTAGTTGTCACAGGGAATCAATCCATCGGAAGCCCTGTATGAATATAATAGTATGAGTAAGTGGTCCATGAGTCCACAGGATATAGTTTTCAGTATCATCTCCAAAACAATTATTTTAATCTTATATTGGATATTTAAACTTGATTTTCAACAGTTTGGTCCATTTTGGGGGGAAAATTGCTGCATATGTTGCCCCACAAAATTATTTGAAAAATTATATATTCTTCATATTCAAGGATTACATAAATCTGTTTTGAAATGTACTGGAAATGTGTTACAAAGCTTTTCATCACTGTCCCTATAAATGAAGAGTGGCTTTATAAGCATTTGTATTTTTTCTAGTTGCATGAATGTAGTATCTACCTTGGAAAAGCCAAGTCAGACCACTAGAGGGCCTCTGCATAAAGGCACTGTTAGGAATCGTGGGCTAAAGTGAGTAGGGAAAAATGAATTGATTGACTAATCAAATTATTATTTTTTTAAAGGTGGTGATGACAGAACAGTATGCAAAGCAGTATCCTGATGTTCACTTCTCCTGTATGCATCCTGGTTGGGCAGACACGCCTGCTGTGAGGAATTCCATGCCAGATTTTTACAATAAGGTCAGTTTTTAATGTATGCATATTAATAATAATGATGATGATGATGAGTAAAGATGATGGTGAATAATGATAAATAAAGATAAATAATGGTAATAATAATATTAATGATATGAAATAAAATTTCTTCAAATAATATGAACAATTTTATAAAATGTAATGACTGTACCCACCTTCTTTCCTCTACTTCCTCCCTCACTACCAGTACAGTATATCCAAGATAATCTCCTTTATGACTTCATTAGACACAGATAGAGAAAAATATCCTTTAAGTAATTCTATTTTGTTGCAGATGAAGGATAAGTTAAGGAGCCCCAGTCAAGGAGCAGATACAGCTGTGTGGCTCGCTGTATCACCTGCTGCTTTGGAACAGCAATCTGGCCTTTTCTTCCAAGGTAGGAACTTTGTACATTATTTACCCAAAAATGATGATGGTAATGAGTCCTTACTATATATTATGAAAAGAGATGAATATGAATCCATACTTGCAATGTTTGGAATGCATCATTTTGAAGTAATTGTTACAGACAGAGGCATATGGAGAAGGAGGGGGGGGGTAGGACAGGACGAGTGGGTGGGAGAAAGAAAGGACAAGAAGGGAAAGGACAGACAGTTAAGGAACAGGGAAGACATGAGATAATAAACGGGAGATAAAAAGAGGGAGGAAGGGAGTGAGTAAGAGAAGTAAACCAGCATTTCCAATTTCCTTACAGATCGCAGTCCGGCGGCTGCACACCTTCCCTTAGCTTGGACGAAAGTCTGCACCAAAGATGAAGAAAACTTCATGACTCTTTTGAACGACTTGGCAGACAAATTTAAGGCATAAGTT
Source organism: Penaeus vannamei (assembly GCF_003789085.1). Classification (NCBI taxonomy): domain Eukaryota; kingdom Metazoa; phylum Arthropoda; class Malacostraca; order Decapoda; family Penaeidae; genus Penaeus; species Penaeus vannamei. Next base: position 467,331 of record NW_020868589.1, on the reverse strand, counting down.
ACCAAGATCTTCTGAGCATCATTTCCTTTTTTGTATTTTTCCTTTTCCTCTGCTTTTGATTTTCGTTTGTGTCTTTTCCCATCACTCTTTGTTAACCAATAAGGGAGGAGAAGTTTATTGAGTGTACCAGTACTGTTCTCTTTCTGATAAACTTACCTACCTCGTCATCATCATTTCCATCTTCATGCAGCTTACATTCATATAAATCAAGTTCCCAATATTACTTAAGATTTAAAGAATGAAAAAATGTTTGTATATACATGAGTAATATGTATGTTCTGGTGTATGAATAGTTCCTATGGTATGGTCATCAGTTATTCCGGATTGACTATATTCAGAGTACAATCTAAGTGCCTGTAAGCCATTCGTTGAAAATCCTGCTTTAGGGAGTGAAGGGACTAATCTTTTAGAAGTTCCACATGAAAAAGAAGGTACTCTGGAATCTTTACTCTCAGAACTGTTTGTGATTCTCGTTGACATTCATGAGTGGCTGATGGGCAGTCCTGGCCAGAACAATCTTATTTAAAGCTATAATTGCATCATTAATGTGAAATTCCAGGGTCACAATCTTTATAAAATTTGCTTATAATAGGTATAATTATTTCTGAATCTTTTATGAATACATAGATTTACTAAAGGATTATATGATTCTGCTAATGATTCTGTCTATATATTATATACTAAGTCTTCAAATTCTTGTGTTAATGATTTAGACTATAACCTCCAGATACAAATTAAGAGGCATAATAAAAGACAAACAAAAAATAAAGTGAAATGTAGATTGGTAATTTAACCACTTCAGATATAATTTACCATCCACAAATATTACTGAAGACTCGTTTATCAGTTAATTGTTGTTTTTGTAGTTTTGAAATAATTTTGTAGAAAAGATAACCATGTATGGCATTTTGTAATATATGTGTATAATTTTTTTATCTATTTGTTTAATGCTAAATGTGATATTGATTTCCAATTAACTTGGTGCCAACTGGTTTTCCTGCACCATTGAGCCTCATTAAGGTCACCACACAAAGTAGTTGCTTCTAAGAACATATATTTTCCTATTTGGTGAATTTACTGTAGACTACATGATTTCTGGGAAATGAGGCTAAAATGAAACAAAGTACTTTCAAGAGCAGAAACTCCTCAAACAAAGTTGTTTAGCTCACAAAGCTGAGAGCAGTTTGAGCAGTGCTCTTTGTGAAAGATAAAGAAAAAAGTATGAATGAGAATGAATATCTTGGCAGCACAAATATTGTATTTCAAAAAATACATAAAATAAGTTAATCATTCTCATTCATACCTTTTTTTACAGGCTCGACTGCATTTGTCATGTATATGTCACCTGTCAGCAAGCCTTTAATAGAAACTAGGAGAGTCCTGTAAACAAAAACAAAAAAAATGTGCCCACCATACCATACTAGTGTGATGTAGCAAAAATATATTTATTTATATCCCCCCCCCTTATACTGATGCACAAGGAAAGGATGAAAATGTTGTAGTTTTTCCCAGACATCACATAACATAAGATACAATCTGTGCTAAACAATCCCGAAGTATATTGGAATTATGCCAGAATGTATGAAAAATATATATGTAAGGAAGAAATTAAGAAACCCACAAAGACATGCCACTTATTAGATGTGTATTAGATCTGTTGGATATGGCAGAAAATAGTTCACAAGGATTGAAATCATAGCTGTGTGAACTCCAGATAAATAGTTTATAAAATCAGGCAATCAGTATATAGGTTACATGCAAGCAGAATATTAATTTTTTATATAGGCTTTCAACAAGTTTTAAAAATAGGTTATTAAAAAAGGAATATATAAATATTGCTTAGCCTTGGCTTCATTTTATGAAGAAGATTTAAATCTACTTTGATATTTCTTTTAAAGCTATTTTGCTAGTGACACTTCTTTTTTGAAGTGGTATCTTTATAGAAGCTGGAAATTTGTAATCAAGAATTGTATTCAAGTATTTTTGCACTTTTGGTACTTGGGTAGGGTTCCAATTATGCTTTTATTTAGGCTGAGAGGAGTCCTGCTGAGATGAACAATAGGAAACTAATGCTTGGAACTTAAAGGAAACTCAGATATCAAAACAAAGAGGTTGATCCTTATGGAAAATAGTATATATGTCCAATACAAAAATTTTATTTATTGTATAACCTTAGCTGCATTGGGCCTCTATTGTAAAAGCCTTCTATTGAGTTGCATAATATATCATCAAAAAATTATCAAGGCCCATACACCACAATTAAAGCCACTTTCAATTGCTGAGTTGAACCTGTCACTTACCTATGTATGTTTAGATTAAGAATAAATTGTTATATTTGTTTGACTAAGATGTAAATATTTTTGTCTCATCTTGTGTCTCTCCAATACTTGATATATGACGGAAATGTAAACTTTGTCCAATAAACGCAAATTGCACAATCATTGGAATTTTAGCATCTCTTTATAGTGCCTAAACCATAACCACATAAATACTTTGTTTTTCTTCTTAAACTGTTGCATCTCAAGGGTTAAGAAGTTTTTATTATTATTATTTCTCTAAAGGAAATCAGTACAAATTAAGTGTTAAATTAAGGTACCAATGTCCTTTTAAGCTCAACAAAATCACATTGTACATTAAATGACAGGTACATAAAAACTTTAACACACTCATTTCAAGATATTTATCCTGTGTGATGTTCTTTTCTGTAAATTTTGTATTAATGAAAATGTATAGTTTTGACAACTTATTTTCATTTGCTTTTTACTATTACTATAAATTTCCTTGGGTAAAATCTGTCTTGCAGGAGGCGTTTACAGCCACTCTAATCTCCATTGCTTTGAATTCTTTAGTCACTGAAGCCTTTTAGCATTTAATAATTCTGTAAATTATGTCAAAGCACATCAATTTGACTGAAACACTCAAAAATGTAGTATGTTCATGTTGTGCTACTTTATTAGATTTCATTTCCTTTCTTACACTTCAAACTTCATTTCTTACAAATTCTTGGGTTTCCTCTTCCATAATAAATGTTTTCTTGTTTCTCTTAAGAATGTACACACCTCAACATGCATCCTATGGTACACATCCCAAAATAGACAGCTACAATAACTTACATACATACATACCTATTTATCTTTATGTATATGGAAAGTTCGACTTCATAGATGGAAGATGGACAGATATAATTGGTAGCCTTGATATTCTGTCCTTATAATAGTTTTTCTAGGTTAAACATTAGATTTTTTTTATGTGGTCAACTGTAAATTTGAAAAACACTATACATTATACAAGATTTAAATGTTTGAGATGTAGTGAAAGCAGTCAAGATACAGAATAAAACCTGGACACTAATTCACTCACTCATCAATTGTACAGAATTGCTGGAAGTTAAATGTTTAGTATCAAGTACTCTCGACATTAATCTTGAAGTTATACCAAATATATGTGTACCTTTCCTCCCTCATTTATATGTAGGTAGATTAACAATTTTAGTTTACATGTAAGAGTCTGAATTTTTTGTTTCATGCTTCACTACTTAGTAGGTTGTAATGAAAGACAACATTTTCTCATATTTTTAATGATATTATTGGCATACAATAAAAAAATAAATAAATGATCTTCACTTCAGGGCCAGTTGTAAGGTAAAATTTCAGAATCAATTTTTAGTTGTTCATCCCAGCCAGTTTACAGTTGATAACATACAATAATGAGTACATTGTATATGTAAGAATGAGCCCATGAAGCAAATAGATCTGAACCAAAACGAATATTATTATTAAACTGCACCTCTGACATCATATGAGGACAAGTGTTCTTAGGTGTTCTTATCCCAATTACCTAAAAATGCACTTATTAAATATTTTGTTACTTCTAAATTTCATCTGTAACATAAACATCAATATACTAGAATCTCATGATTAGTATGAACATACCAATGCTTATATTACAAGTGAGGTTGAATTAAGAAAATATTTTATACATTTCTGGGCAAGTGGTCTGAGGACACATTTGGAAAGCATGCCTTCATATGTGCAAATTATTCTTTGTCAAACTAAATGTGTACAAGTCAAAAAAAGAAACTTTACCTTGAAACAGAGAAAGGAGTGACTGATTTCTTGATTATCTTGGGTTTAACACTTAAAGAAATTTAGAAGTCAATGATTCAACTCAATTTGCTTTGAGTGAGACAGACTTAAAAGAATCACACTGATATGTTTGGAAAATGCTCCTGGAACTAAATTTGGAGTAATGGACTGAGATCACAAGAGCAAAAGGCTAAACAATAAATGAATATGACCTGACTTTATACGTACTTATATCCAAAATAAATTTTAAATTCAAAGATAAAGTCAAGCAAAAGAAACTTCCTGAATGAAACTCTTTACTTGTACACGAAGTATCAGATCTGAAGAAATGAAACTGATAACAGAAATTGAAGACTAGAGGGAAAAAAGAACTTGCTATGTCATAACGTTTTACAGAAAACTGAGAAAATGGATTTAACAATTATGCCACATTATCCAGCCTCATTTCTTCCATAAAATAAAGTCATAATATATTTAAACTTGCTAAACTGTATCAGCAAGATGAACCATAAACTCTATATTTCCAGTTCCACCTTTGAAATAAGAGACGATTGACTAAAAAACTCTTATGACACTGTCTAGATATTTGGCCACGAGTTTGGGTTGGCCAGGTTCATAAGCTTTGAGCCTTGACACATCTAAGTTTGCTAGAGTTTCTTGTATTGTGGATGGATAACAGCAGAAACATAATTCAGATTTGGAGAGTTCTTCAGCAAGCTCACTCTGATGATTTTCCATCAACGTGTTATTAACGACAGCTATTAGTGGTTTCCCTGCTTCAAGGGCCTCAAGGCAAGATCCGGCGCCTGCATGACTTATGACCAGATCTGCCGTAGCAAAGTCCTCCGCAATGCTGGGCTTTAGACGGAAGAATGACAAGGTAACACCATGACACTTCTGAGTAGGAGGAACAAAGTCTCCCTGACCTATTTGTAAGACAAGACTTGTATATCCTTTGGAGTGAAGAATCTTAAGGGTCTCCTCCTTTGACATCACCTCGATTAGGGCATTAAAGTGGGTCGTTCCAACAGTGACAAATACCTTTTTCCCCGCCATCACATTGGCCCTCTTGTCTGAGACGTCTTTTGGGTTATTCTTCCTCTTCGGCAAGATCGTTCTTACACACAACCTCGCAAACCTGAGATGTAGGATTGTAAATTTGTAATACTTCAACTTGTTTTATTCAAAAGGAAAATAAAATGAAAAAATATATATATCATTCCTCCAATAAAGCTTTTTTTGTTGACGAAAGAACACTAATGATCATATGACAGCTTATCTCAAAACAGATGTCAAATGAACCAGAATATATCTTTTAATACTTTTAGTGAGATTTCAAAACATTTAAAAGATCAAGTTGTGTTTTAAACTTTTGTATTGGATGCCATATAAAAGAGAGAGAGAGAGAAAGAGAGGGAGAGAGAGAAGAGAGAGGAGAGAGGAGAGAGAGAGAGAGAGAGAGAGAGAGAGAGAAGAGAGAGAGAGAGAGAGAGAAGAGAGGAGAGAGAGAAGAGAGAGATGAGAGAGAGAAGAAGAGAGAGCGAGAAAGAGAGAGAGAGAGAGAGAGAGAGAGAGAGAGAGAGAGAGGGAGAGAGAGAGAAAGAGAGAAGAGAGAGAAGAGAAGAAGAGAGATGAGAGAGAGAGAAAGAGAGGAAGAGGAAGGAGAGAGAGAAGAGAGAAAAGAGAGAGAGAGAGAGAGAAAGAGAGAGAGAAAGAGAGAGAGAAAGAGAGAAAGAGAGAAGAGGAAAGAGAGAAAGAGATGGAAAGAGAAGAGAAGAAAGAGAGAGGGGAGAGAAAGAGAGGAGGGAGACTGAGAGGGAGAGGGATG
>NW_020868589.1:451418-456418 GCF_003789085.1 Penaeus vannamei | reverse complement strand
ATAGGACGCGAGGAGATCACTGTGATTGATAGGACGCCCAGATTGTTCACTGTGATTGATGACGACGCGAGGAGATCACTGTGATTGATAGGACGCGAGGACACTGTGATTGATAGGACGCGAGGACATCACTGTGATGATCACTGTGATTGATAGGACGCGAGGACATCACTGTGATTGATAGGACACTGTGATTGATGCGATTGATGACATCACTGATGTGATTGATAGGACGCGAGGACATCACTGTGATTGATAGGACGCGAGGACATCATGTGACTGATAGGACGCGAGGACATCGCTGTGATTGATAGGACGCGAGGACATCACTGTGATTGATAGGACGCGAGGACATCACTGTGATTGATAGGACGCGAGGAGATCACTGTGATTGATAGGACGCGAGGACATCACTGTGATTGATAGGACGCGAGGACATCGCTGTGATTGATAGGACGCGAGGACATCACTGTGATTGATAGGACGCGAGGACATCACTGTGATTGATAGGACGCGAGATCACTGTGATTGATAGGACGCGAGGACATCACTGTGATTGATAGGACGCGAGGACTGTGATTGATAGGACGCGAGGACATCACTGTGATTGATAGGACGCGAGGACATCACTGTGATTGATAGGACGCGAGACATCACTGTGATTGATAGGACGCGAGGACATCACTGTGTTGATAGGACGCGAGGACATCACTGTGACTGATAGGACGCGAGGAATCACTGTGATTGATAGGACGCATCACGCGACGAGGACATCACTGTGATTGATAGGACGCGAGGACATCACTGTGATTGATAGGACGCGAGGACATCACTGTGAATCACTGTGATTGATAGGACGCGAGGACATATGACTGATAGGACGCGAGGACATCACTGTGATTGTAGGACGCGAGGACATCACTGTGATTGATAGGACATCACTGTGATTGATATCACTGTGATTGATAGGACGCGAGGACATCACTGTGATTGATAGGACGCGAGGACATCACTGTGATTGATAGGACGCGAGGACATCACTGTGATTGATAGGAGCGAGGACATCACTGTGACTGATAGGACGCGAGGACATCATGTGATTGATAGGACGCGAGGACATCACTGTGATTGATAGGACGCGAGGACATCACTGTGATTGATAGGACGCGAGGACATCACGCGAGGACATCACTGTGATTGATAGGACGCGAGGACATCACTGTGATTGATAGGACGCGAGGACATCACTGTGATTTGATAGGACGCGATCACTGTGATTGATAGGACGCGAGGATCACTGTGATTGATGCGACGCGAGGACATCACTGTGATTGATAGGACGCGAGGACATCACTGTGATTGATAGGACGCGAGGACATCACTGTGATTGATAGGACGCGAGGACATCACTGTGATTGATAGGACGCGAGGACATCACTGTGACATCACTGTGATTGATAGGACGCGAGGACATCACTGTGATTGATAGGACGCGAGGACATCACTGTGATTGATAGGACGCGAGGACATCACTGTGATTGATAGGACGCGAGGACATCACTGTGATTGATAGGACGCGAGGACATCACTGTGATTGATAGGACGCGAGGACATCACTGTGACTGATAGGACGCGAGGACATCACTGTGATTGATAGGACGCGAGGAGATCACTGTGATTGATAGGACGCGAGGACATCACTGTGTTGATAGGACGCGAGGACATCACTGTGATTGATGACGCGAGGACATCGATAGGATCACTGTGATTGATAGGACGCGAGGACATCACTGTGATTGATGATCACTGTGATTGATAGGACGCGAGGACATCACTGTGATTGATAGGACGCGAGGACATCACTGTGATTGATAGGACGACGCGAGGACATCACTGTGATTGATAGGACGCGAGGACATCACTGTGATTGATAGGACGCGAGGACATCACTGTGATTGATAGGACGCGAGGGATCACTGTGATTGATAGGAGCGAGGACATCACTGTGATTGATAGGACGCGAGACATCACTGTGATTGATAGGACGCGAGGACATCACTGTGATTGATAGGACGCGAGGACATCACTGTGATTGATAGGACGCGAGGACATCACTGTGATTGATGACATCACTGTGACTGATAGGACGCGAGGACATCACTGTGATTGATAGGACGCGAGGACATCACTGTGATTGATAGGAGGACATCACGCATCACTGTGATTGATAGGACGCGAGGACATCACTGTGATTGATGGTGATTGATGCTGTGATTGATAGGACGCATCACTGTGATTGATAGGACGCGAGGACTGTGATTGATAGGACGCGAGGACATCACTGTGATTGATAGGACGCGAGGACATCACTGTGGACTGATAGGACGCGAGGACATCACTGTGATTGATAGGACGCGAGGACATCACTGTGATTGATAGGACGCGAGGACATTGATAGGACGCGAGGACATCACTGTGATTTGATAGGACGCGAGGACATCACTGTGATTGATAGGACGCGAGGACATCACTGTGATTGATAGGACGCGAGGACATCATGTGATTGATGGACGCGAGGACATCACTGTGATTGATAGGACGCGAGGACATCACTGTGATTGATAGGACGCGAGGAGATCACTGTGATTGATAGGACGCGAGGACATCACTGTGATTGATAGGACGCGAGGACATCACTGTGATTGATAGGACGCGAGGAGATCACTGTGATTGATAGGACGCGAGGACATCACTGTGATTGATAGGACGCGAGGACATCGCTGTGATGAGGACGCGAGGACATCACTGTGATTGATAGGACGCGAGGACATCACTGTGATTGATAGGACGCGAGGACATCACTGTGATTGATAGGACGCGAGGACATCACTGTGATTGATAGGACGCGAGGAGATCACTGTGATTGATAGGACGCGAGGACATCACTGTGATTGATAGGACGCGAGGACACTGTGATTGATAGGACGCGAGGACATCACTGTGATTGTCATCATGTGATTGATAGGACGCGAGGAGATCACTGTGATTGATAGGACGCGAGGCATCACTGTGATTGATAGGACGCGAGGGATCACATGGTGATTGATAGGACGCGAGGACATCACTGTGATTGATAGGACGCGAGGACATCACTGTGATTGATAGGACGCGAGGAGCAGGTAATGGCGAATATATCTTGTAAAATGCCGCCAGTGAATTGCCTCAGGCTGTTTGTATTCACTCGAGTAGGATTAGTAGACTGTGTAGCTGCTCTTAGCATCTGAGTTGCAATTGCAGAGCGTGGAAGGATTGTTTGAAATGATGCAGTGAAGTTGTAGGTTGGATTCGAGGAAGGGAGAGAGAGAGGAGAGAGAGAGAGAGAGAGAGAGAGAGAGAGAGAGAGAGAGAGAGAGAGAGAGAGAGAGAGAGAGAGAGAGAGAGAGAGAGAGAGAGAGAGAGAGTTGGGAAAAAAAAAAAAAAAACAGCTGACAGTTGTATATTTCGGGAGCAATACCATACAGAGACAGATCTTGTGCCTGATTTCCATACCCTGCCCATCCGCAAACGAGACAGCTATTTCGGCAACCGCTGCAGGCAAACCAGCGGTAATAAAACGACAAGCTCTAAGCACAACCATAGCTACGAGATCCCTATCCCCATAATTCGACTTACGAAAGACTTAATTCATAATAATCAACATATTATATATCCAATAAACATAATAATCGATATATAATCTCCAACAATCTACAACAAAGCCCACAAACCATATACGGCCAAGCAATCAAACTCGTAGTTCCCTGCAAAGAATGACCCAGTGTGTGCGACCAAGACGATCTTTGGCGACTGCAGCCCGGGCGTTCCGCAGGGTAGTTTCCTAGGCCCTCTGGTGTATTTACTAACGCGATATCCAGCGTCTATTCTCACTCAATTCCTCTCAGTTGCAGAAAAGGTATGAAAGAGAGTGGATACTGACGCAGTGCAAGGTATGAAGTTATTTTGAAACTGCTACTCACGTAATGCAAGGTATGAGGTTATTTTGAAACTGCTACTCACGTAATGCAAGGTATGAGGTTATTTTGAAACTGCTACTCACGTAATGCAAGGTATGAGGTTATTTTGAAACTGCTACTCACGCAATGCAAGGTATGAGGTTATTTTGAAACTGCTACCGACGGAATGCAAGGTATGAGATTGGTATTTTGAAGCTGAATCTCCATTTGGACAATGATGAAGGTATGATACCAGAACGTTGATTATCTTATATTGCGAAATTATTCTCATTCATTTTTTTTCTCTCTAATGAGGCGTAGTGGCTTTATCCATCTTCACGTCAGACAAAAGATTTCCAAGAGATGAAACGGCATCTTTGGCCACGAAAACAAGACGCCGAAAGCGAGACAAGGAAGTAAGACTAGAAGACAAGAATAGGAAGCAAGGCAAGAAAGCAAGACAAGAAAGCAAGGCAAGAAAGCAAAACAAGACAAGAAAACAAGACACCGAAAGAAAACCATCATCGAAAGCAATACATTCAGAGTAAGACGCCAGTAGTAAGAGAAAAAAGAAAGAAAAGAAAAGAAAGCCAGACATCGAAAGAAAGGAAGAAAAAAGCAAGCCACCGAAAGGAAACAAAACAAAACAAAACAAGACACCCAAAGAAAACAAAAACAAAACAAAACAAACAAGACACCCAAAGCGAAAAAAAAACAGCCAAAGCAAGCCACCAAAAGCAAGCCACCGAAAGCAAGAGAAGAAAGCACGGACTCGAGAGACCAAAAGCAATCATTGAGCCGACTTCAGATCCCGTTTTCTATGCCTCTATCGAATCAAGAACACATCCGACGGACGACTTTCCTTCCCGAAATGCCAGGAGAGTCGCCCTAATAGTACCCAAATTCAGTTTCCTTATGGCGCCTGTCTGTTTCTCGCTCTATTACTTTCTTTATTTTTCTTTTTTTCTTTCTTTTTCTTTCTTTTTTTTCTCTTTCTTTCTCTTTCGC
>NW_020868589.1:441418-443918 GCF_003789085.1 Penaeus vannamei | reverse complement strand
TTGAGTCCATACAGGAGAATCCCCTACCTCCCCTACCTCCCCCCCAACCCCCCCCCCCCTCCCTCCCGAGCTCCCTAACCCCCCCCTAATCCCCCTCTATCCCCCCCTCCACCCCCCACGCCGAGCTCCCTAACCCCCCCTAAACTCCCCCCCTAAACCCCCCTCCACCCCCCACGCCCCAGCTCCCTAAATCCCCCCTAAACCCCCTCTATCCCCCTCTACCCCACGCCCCCCTGACCCAGAACATGAAACCGATAAGAGATAATAACAAATCAGGTCAGAGACACACTCGACCTGCCCGACTCGCGCGCCGACCTGCGCCTCGCACGCTGTCGCGTCGGTCGGTCGGTCGGTCGGTCGGTCGGTCGGTCGGTCGTCTGTCTGTCTGTCTGTCTGTCTGTCTGTCTGTCTGTCTGTCTGTCTGTCTGTCTGTCTGTCTGTCTGTCTGTCTGTCTGTCTGTCTGTCTGTCTGTCTGTCTGTCTCTTTCTGTCTGTCTGCCTCTCTCTCTCTCTCTCTCGTTTTCGCTTTTCTCTGTCTGTCTATCTCTGTCTCTCTCTCTCGTTTTCGCTTTCTCTCTGTCTGTCTGTCTGTCTGTCTGTCTGTCTCTCTCTCTCGCTTTCGCTTTCTGTCTGTCTGTCTGTCTGTCTGTCTGTCTGTCTGTCTGTCTGTCTGTCTGTCTGTCTATCTCTCTCTCCATCTATCTATCTTTACTTTAAACGTTCTTTTTCTTTCTCTCGTTCTTTGCCTCTATTTCTCTCTCCCCTTCTCCATCTCCATCTTCCTTTCCCTCTCACTCACCCATTTCCATCTCCCTTCCCCTCTTCCTCCCTCCCTCTCCCTCTTTCTATCTTCCCCTACCTCTCCGTTTCTCTCTTCCCCTCTTCCTCTCCCTCTCCTCCTCTCTATCTCTTCCCCCTCCCCTCCCTTTCCCCTCTTCCTCTCCCTCTCTCTTCCCCTCCCTCCCTCTCTTATCTCCCCCCCTCTCTCTCCCATCTCTCCGTATCCGACAGCGCTCCTACCCCCTCTCTCCTTCCTCCCTCCCCTCCCCCCCCCGCCTCCTCCCCCCTCCCCCTCTCTCCTCTCCCTCCCTCTCCCCTCCCCTCTCCCCTTCTCCCTCCCCCCCCGCTCTCCTTCTCCCCCCCCGCTCTCCTTCTCCCCCCCCCCCCTCTCCTTCTCCCCTCCCTCCTCCCCCCCCCCCTCTCCTTCTCCCTCCCCTCCCAGCCGAAGCAAGAGAAGAAGCGACGGCGACGTGTCATTTACAAGAAGCACGCCGGGAATTCCCCCTCCTTCGCGCTCGTCTTCGGGTGAGGATAATGAGGCGAAGGCAGGCACGCCCATAATCCCGGATGGGCGGAGGCGAAGGGTGGGCGGACGCGAGGAGAGGTAGACACGTAGACATACACGCGGGCGGGGAGCTAGAGAGTCGTGTAGAAATGGATATAGGTGCGGAGAAATAGAGATACACATATATGCAGACGTAGAAACAGACACACGCACACAGACAGACAGACAGACACAGAAACAGACAGACAGACAGACACACAGATACAGACACAGAAACAGACAGACACACACACAAACACACACACACACACAAATACACACAAACACACACACAAACACACACACACACACACACACACACACAAACACACCTACACACACACACAAAAAACACCCACATACCCACCCACCCCACACCCAAACAAACACAAACACACCCACACACACACACACCCACACCCAAACAAACACACACACAAGTAACCTCACACACTAACAAGATAATTTTGTTCCTCCTCAAGTTGCAGTTCAGTTGAATAAGCAATTTCCTTGTACCAGAAACGGAGGCAAATTACCTTGCATCATGGTACTTCCGGCTCGCTGTCCGTCAAAGGAACAAATCTGAACAACTAGAGTAGTACCTTCGTGTTGTGTTTATGTATATACCAATTTCGAATAAGGGATACCCTCCCCCCCTTAAATAAAATAAGAAAGAAGCACCTAAAAAATGATAATAATAGAAATCAGAATAATAATAATAATAATAATAATAATAATAATAATAATAATAATAATAATAATAATAATAATAATAATAATAATAATAATAATAATAATAACAATAATAATAACAATAACAATAACAATAATAATAATAATAATAACAATAATAACAATAATGATAACAATAATAATAACAATAATAATAGTAATAATAATAATAATAAATCAGAATATAAATACATGAATGAAAAAAATAGAATAAAAATAAAACAAGCACCTAAAAAAATGATTCGAAAAAACAAAATAACAATAAAAAAAAAACAAAAAAAAGACAAAAAACAAACACCTCAAAAAAATCAAACAAGCACCTCAAAAAAACAAACAAACAAACACCCCCCAAAAAACCTAAAAACAAACAAACAAAACAAAAAAGAAAGCACCCCCCCACCCCCCACCACAAAAAAAAAAACCAAAAAAAAAAAAAAAAAAAAA
>NW_020868589.1:437534-440034 GCF_003789085.1 Penaeus vannamei | reverse complement strand
TTCATTCGTATATATACATAAAAATATACAGATACTTACATACACACATGCCATAGTCATGCATGAAGAGAGAGAACGAGAGAGAGAGAAATACTATTAGAGATGAGAAAACGATAGACAGATGAGAGCCGATAGAGAGAAGATTTAAGAGGAGATTCAAGAACACCAACAACAGACAGACAGCGGATATGAGAGAGATGAGGAGAATGAAAGAAAGATAAAAGAGAGAATGCAAAGAAAGAAACACAAAAGCGAAAGATAGAGGGAGAGAGAGAAGAGAGAAGAGGGAAAGCAGATGAGAGAGAGAGAGAAGAGAGAGAGAGTGAGAGAGAGAGAGAGAGAGAAGAGAAAGGAGAGGAGAGAGAGAGAATGACGAAGAAAGGAGGAGAGTGCACAGAGAGAGAAAAGAAAGAGATGATGATGAAGAGAGAGACGAGAAAGAGAGAGAGAGAGAGAGAGAGAGAGAGAGAAGAGTGAGAGATGTGGAGAGAGAGGAGAGAGCGAGAGAAAGAAAGAGAAATAGAAAATAGATAGACACAGTGAGAAAGAAAAGAGACAAGGACACACCACACACACACAAACACACACACACAGAGAAAGACAGAGAGAGCAGAAGAGAGATGAGAGAGGAGAGAAGACGAGAAGAGATGCGACAGAGAGAGGATAGAAGACCAGATGAGTGATCCGGAGAGGAGGAGTGAGCGATGTATGACATCATACGACGGCCACTAGACCTAGCTACCTAGTAAGAAGAATAACTTCGGGATGAGAGAGACCTAATAAGACGCAGGTGCATTGAAGACTGCGCTTGATCACGAGAGACCGATGTCTGGAACGACGAGAACCAGAAGAAGACGTATCCTGAAGGCGACCGCTACGCTAAGACTGGGTGATAGTGACCACGTATAGATGGAGAGAAAGAGAGAGGGGAAGAGAGTGGAGAGGAGGGGGATAGAGATAGGAGGAGGGGTAGACACGGATGTCATAAGAGAGCAGAAAACGCCGTAGATAGATAATAGAAAGCAGGGAGAGGAGAAGACCGATAAAGACTAGTTGATTGTTGAAATTTGAAGCAAAGAGTGAGAGACAGACAGCACACACACACACACACACACACCACACACCAGAGAGAGCATGCAGAGACACCTGAGAGGGCAAAGTCAGAGAAGTAGACAGAATGGAGAGGAGAGACGAGGAGGAGAGATGAGAGAGAGAGTAGAGGAGCAGAAGAGAGAAGAGAGAGAGAGAGAGAGAGAGAGAGAGGACGGAGATATGCAGAGAGGAAGGAAAGACCTGAGAGAAAGACCTTAGAGACGCGAGAGAGAGAGAGTACCGAGAAAGCCAAGAGAGGAGACAGATGAGACATGAGAGACACAGAGGAGAGAGAGGAGACGAGAGAAGAGATGAGGAGAGAGAGAAAGAGAGAAGAGGAGAGGAGATAGAGTGAGAGCATGAAGAAGCTGCAGGTGAATGAGGAGATGAGAGAGAGAGAGATGAGCGAGACGACGAGACGAGAGAGTAGAATGAGAGGAGGCGAGAGGCGAGATGAGATTGAGAGAGGAGAGATTGGAGAGAGGAGATGAGAGATGAGAGATGAGATTAGAGAGGAGCGATGATGAGAAGAGAGAGAATGAGAGAGAGATGAGAGAGAGAGGAGAGAAGAGAAGAGAGAGAGAGATGAGACGTAAAGCGAGAGAACCAGAGATGAGGAGAGTGGGCGTTACATTAATGAGCGTCTGACCTTTGTGCTCATTTTGCGATTCCATACTATCCAAATTTACTGCAAGTCTAATTTAGGCAAAGCTGCTGCTGGGTGTCCGCACAATTTGTACTACTACATTTGTTCAAACAAACAAGTTGTACACAACACAAAAATGCATACAAGGAACAAGTTTTATACAGCGTATGAATATATATATCCATCTATCTGTCCCTATTTATCATACACACACACACACACAACAGCACACACACATCCCACAT
This sequence comes from Penaeus vannamei, assembly GCF_003789085.1. Taxonomy (NCBI): domain Eukaryota; kingdom Metazoa; phylum Arthropoda; class Malacostraca; order Decapoda; family Penaeidae; genus Penaeus; species Penaeus vannamei. Next base: position 438,051 of record NW_020868589.1, on the reverse strand, counting down.
ACGCACCACAAACACACACCACACAGAAATATATATATATATATATATATATATTACTATATATATATATATATATATATATATATATATATATAAGCATATATACATATATACACTACACACACACACACACACACACACACACACACACACACACACACACACAACACACACACACAATATACTTATCTAATATTATATATATATATATTATATACTATATATATATATATATATACTATATATGCATATATTATATAAACATATATATATATATATATATCATATACATATAATATATATATATATATATATATATAGTGTAATGATGTATATGTATGTATATATATACACACACACACACAACTTACTCTTATTATTCACAGGACACCTCGCAGGCAGCGCGTATTCCTATGCAGCTCACGAGGCGCGTCAGTATTTCAATGGGATCCTGCCGACTCGTTCCCAAGGCAGAAATATCGCGTTTCCTTCACACTCAGCAACATTGCCTCTTGTG
>NW_020868589.1:430034-432534 GCF_003789085.1 Penaeus vannamei | reverse complement strand
CCCTCTCTCCTCGGTCTACTCATCCTTCCACTACTCTCACTCCTCTCTTCAATCTCCCTCGGGTCTCCTCTCCTTCTCGCCCTCCTCCTCTCACACGCACTCCCCCTGCCTCTCATCGTCCTCCCCTTCCTTCTCTCTCCTCTCGTGGTCATGCCAGACGGAATGTATCTCTTCTCCTTGCTCGTCCTGCTCCTCCGTCGTTCTCATCCCTCCCTCCTCCCTCTCTCTCTCCTCCCACGGCTCTCATCGCCTCTCTGGCTCTCTCCTCTCTCCGTCTCTCTTCTCTCTTCTCTCTCTCTCTCTCTCGCTCTTCTCTTCTCGGTGCTTCTCTCTCTCTCTCCCCCCGTCTGCCTTCTCTCTCTCTCTCTCTTTCTCTCTCATCTCTCTCTCTTCGCACCCTTAATTCTCTAATCCCTCCCTCCCTTCTTCCCACCTTCTCATTCCCGCCGTATGTATTTCCTCTAAACACAGAACGAAAGATAAATACAAGAGAATTAAACGAATGAAATCGGCCCCAATGCTCTCTTACAGTGATTGCACGCACGCAAACATCAGGCAGAATAACGCACACACGCACACACAACCAGGTATGCACAAGACTGGAATTATTCTGAGTAAACTATTGGATAAAAAAAAGACTTGTCATATTCAAGACAAAGGGAACACAAGAGGAGTTAGGAAGAAAGAGAAGGAAGGAGGAGGAGGAAGTAAGATTAAAAGATAATAACAAAAGATGCGGTTTTAATGAGAAAGTACACTCTGCAGGAAAGGCTTTTTGGTGCGGTTGAAGACGCTGAAATTCTCTTCATGAATTCCACTAGAAACATGCACACATACAGCGCGCAACATACACCACGCGCACAAACGCGCACAACATGGCATGTATACATAAATAGATAGATAGATAGGTCGATAGATGGATAGGTAATTAGATAGATAGATAAACATAGACTTGTAATCGTTAACAGGCAGATAGAATGATAAATACAAACAGATATATGCCTTTCTATTGCACAGAGACAGAATGGGGTTAGATCTTATTTACCTCTTCCTTGGATGAAAGAATCGCAGATTTTTATTGCTTAAAGCGTATGTGCTCCATTACTTTTATTTTCCCATAAACATTTTATCATATCTATTTCGTTTTATCAGCTTTTTCATTTATCACGTTTGTAACGATATTGGGTATCATATGATGGCGAAAGAGAAGAGAGAGAGAGGGAGAGAGATGAGAGAGAGAGAGAGAGATGAGAGAGAAGAGAGAGAGAGAGCAGAGAGAGAGAGAGGAGAGAGAGAGAGAGAGAGGAGAGAGGGAGAGAGAGAGAGAGAGAGAGAGAGAGAGGAGAGTGTTGTGTGGAAGAGAGAGAGACAGAGAGAGAGAGAGAGAGAGAGAGAAGAGAGAGAGAGAGAGAGAGAGAGAGAGAGACAGAGAGAGAGAGAGAGAGAGAGAGAGAGAGAGAGAGAGAGAGAGAGAGAGAGAGAGAGAGAGAGAAAGAGAGAGAGATAAGGAGGAAAAGAGAGAGAGAAGAGAGAAGAGAAGAGAGAGAGAGAGAGAAAGAGAGAAAGTGTGTGTGGTAAGAGAGAGAAAGAGAGACGAGAGAGAGAGAAGAGTATGAGGAGAGAGGAAGATGATAGACAAGAGAGAGGAGAATGAAGAGAATGAGAGAGAGAGGAGAGAGAAGGGGAGTAGAGAGAAGAGGATGAGTTGTGGGTGGACAAGGATAGGAGAGAGACACACTAGTATGAGAGGAGGGAGATGAGAAGAGAGAGGAGAGGATGAGGGAGAGAGGCAGAAGAGAGAAGAGCAGGAGAGAGAGGGAGAGAGAGAGAGAGAGAGAGAGTAGGAGAGAGAGAAGGAGGGGCAGTGGAGGAGGAGAAAACATTAGTGGAGTTGGTGTGTTGTTGTGTGTGTGCAAGAGCGAGCAGAGAGGATCGAACCAGAGGAGAACGAGAGAGGAAGGAAAGAAGAAACGGAGGAGAGAGAGAGGGGGTAGAGGAAGGTAGAGAGACAGAATTGAGGATAGAAAGAGAGAAAAGTAGGGACGAGGAATGGAAAAAGAAGAGATAGAGAGGAAGAGAGAAGAGAAAGAGAAGTACGTGAAAATGGCGGGGGGGAGTATGGAAGAGGAGGGAAGAGAGAGAGAGAGAAGACGAGTGGAGAGAGAGGGAAGGAGCAGAGGTCTGGTGTGTGTTGTTGGAAAAGAGAGAGCGGACAAGGAGTGTAGAGTACGATATAACTCCACCCCAAAACTGACGAAGCGCTCAAGGGAGGAGCGTAAGATAGTAGAATGGAGAGAAGGAGAGAGGGGAGAGAGTGAGAAGAGAGTAGAGAGTACGAGCAGGAGAGAAGGGATGAGGAGAGTAATGAGGAGACATGAGAGATAAAAGTGTCAAGAAGAGGAGGTAAAGGTGAGCGAGAGAGAGGGGTGTTTGGGAACATAAATTATATACGGTGTGGTCAGGGGTGAGCTGTGAGAGAGAGTAGATGGAACGATGGGAT
>NW_020868589.1:401432-411432 GCF_003789085.1 Penaeus vannamei | reverse complement strand
CAAACACAAAAGCAAAAATAACAGACACGAAGATAAAACAAATGAATAATCCTGCTGTTGCCATTTTCATTAGCGTAGATACTGTCTTTCTCATCTAAATGCAACATGTTTGGTGATAGGAATGTACTGCAGTTGCAAAGCTGTAATCATGTAGTATAATACAATATTTTTTTTTCTTTTTGAATATCTTTTTAACTTAAAATATACATTTAATTGCAAGTCGGATGAGCAACGTTGAAAAAGATAGGGATTTGCTTTGTTAATGATAATAGTGATGAATAGTGAATGTCGTGCTTTTGCATTTTCACAATTCAAGGTTTTATTTCATTTACTTTCAGCTGCAAAACAGTTTCTTTCGAGCGTGCTTTGCAGGTCAAAAGGAATTTTAAGTGCGCTATTTTTATACACTCTCTGATTTAAGAACACAATTCTATTTTTTTTAAATGAGGTGAGATGGAGAGATAGAGAAGAGGGAAGTAGGAAAAAGTGCAACGTAAATATATGAAAAAAGGAATAATACACAGATAACACGCCATCAACTGGCAGCGCCCCCGCCCCACCAACCCTCACGAAAGCATGAAAGCAAAAATTTCAGGAAATTCGCCAAGGGAAGACCCCGAGGCCATTTATCTCCATGTGTCCTGGCGAGGCGAGGAAATGAGTGCCAGGGGCGCTTTGGAGACCCCGACGGAGAGGGAGGGGGAGGGGGGGGATAGAATGGTTTGGAAACTGACACCTGTGTGTTAGATATATGTGTACGTATATTTGAATGCATACTTGTATGCATGCGCATTCATATATATATATATATATATATATATATATATATATATATATATATATATATATATATGTATATATATATGTATGTATATATATACATATATACATCTGTATGCATACATAAATATATATATATATATATATATATATATATATATATATATATATATATATATATATATATATATATATATATATATATATATATATATATATATATATATATATATATATATATATATATAATGTTATCTATCCATCTATTAATATATATATATATATATATATATATATATATATATATATATATATATATATATATATATAGTCTGAGGTTTCCTCTCATTTGATAAATCTCCTTTAATATTTCTTTCTCTATAGATAGATCTTATAATTAATTTGTGATTCCTTTTCAGTTGATATAATGACCTCAGCTCTTTTGTTCTTTTTCCCTATCCTCTGTGGAATAGATTACTTCAAGGGAGATAAACGCGAGCAACATTTTCAGTTTATATTATTAATATACATATTTACAAATAAAACAAGCACTGTTACAAAACAAATATGACAAGCAGCCGAGGTCATGCAGCCACTTTAATCCAGCCTGGTGCGGTGTCACAGCCTGGAGCAATGCAGCCCGGGGTAATGGAGCCCAGGGTGATGCGGGCAGGGTATTGCACGAACTGAGAAGTCTTTCCATATTTATAAAAAAGGAGGCTATGGAAGCAGAACACGTTTTGGGTAATAATTTGCAATCTATATCATATATACAAACTACTTTCAATTTTTAATGTCACTTCACTTCATTTAGATGATGATTAAGGATTTTTCACACATTTTTTTCACAAAACAAAATTATGTATTCGCACTTACAATGTGCATCAGTTTGACCATATAACGGCGACCACCGAACAAGCTTCTCTCCCAAGTTCGACGCAGGGAAATGGGTCGTCTGGGTAAACAAAATGGTTCGCTTACGCACACAAGCACGCACATGCACACTTCACACACAAAAAAATCAGAATGAATATAAACAAGTGAAACCATCACCAAACCCCGCAGACACACACATGCATATGTATATATATATATATATATATATATATATATATATATATATATATATATATATATATATATATATATATATATATATATATATATATATAATATATATATATATATATATATGTGTGGGTGTGGGGTGGGTGTGTGGGTGTGTTTTGGAAAGAATGTGTATGGCAGTTTGATCACACACATACACATACACATACACACACACACACACATAAACACACACAGACACACACACACAAACACAAACAAACACACAAACACATAAACATAAACACGCGCACACACTAACATATTATGTATTTAGATCTTGATCTGTTTATCTACCTATCCATCTCTCTGGCGACCTATCTATCTATTTATCTATCTATCAGCCAATCACCCAAAGAATTAATCTCCTTATCTATCTAAACACATACTCAAATATTCATACAATATACCATAACCCTCCCCCCTCCCCCCCCAATGACAATAAAGTTCATGAAACCCTGAAATACAAATAACAGCATTCCTTACAGACCCTAAACACAGTCATCTGCAACAGGTGTTTTTTGTGCGTCAACCGCCCTTGCAACAACAGCGAAGTGAAAATGTAAAGAAGTTCGGGAAACCTAACTACCAAACTACGCTCCTACATATGCTACTGGTGTTCAACTCGAATAATAGGCATCATAACGAAAGCAGGGTTTTAACAAAGTTTTAATTGAATTTAACGTTAGACATGCAACGCTTTTGGACAATGGACTTAAAGAGGAAAAAAGAACGTTGATATTATTAAAATCAGTGTAGGTGTCAGTATATAATTTGGGCTTCGGGTTTGAACATCTCGTATTCTTCTGTCATATATTATTTTGGCTAAAAAACGCACCTATGACGTGACTGGCAGTTATCACGTGACTGGCAAATTGTTGTTATTATCATCATTATTGCTCATATTATCATTATCATTATTTTCATTACTCTTTTTTCTGTCATAATTATCATTGTTATTGCTATCATTATCATTATTGATGCTATTATTATTATCATCATCCTCACCATCCTGCATTATCATTACAAATTATCACTAACACTATCGTCATTGTTATTATTATCCTATCCTATTATAATCATTATTATTATTATCATTTTTATTATTATTATTATTATTATTATTATTATTATTATTATTATTATTATTATTATTATTATTATTATCATTACTCGTATTATCATTATCATCATGATCCTCTTTGTTATTATCATTATTGGCATCATTATTATCATCACCATTGTTATTATTATTACCATCATCATTATCATTACTATCATTATCATTATTATTATTATTATTATTTTTATCATTATTATCATCATCATAATCATCATCATCTCTATCATTACTACCAATTTAATTTCATTATTAGCATTATTATTTTCATTATTGATAGCATTATTATTATTATTATTACTATTATTATTACTGTTATCATTATTATCCTCCTCATCATCATCCTAATCATCATTATTACTATCGTAATTGTTATTGTTATTATTATTATCATTATTATTATAATTACAATCATTGCTATTATTATCATTTTCATTATTATTATTATTATCATTATTATTATTATTATTATTATTATCATCATTATTATTATCATCTTCATTATCATTATTGTTATTACTATTATTACTATCATTATCATCATCATTATAGTAATTATAGTTATAATGCCATGATGATGATTATGAATACTAATATCATTGCTAATAAGTGGTCAACATTAATACAATTAATGATGTGGGTTGGGGTTGGAAGTGAAATTTGGAAATTAAACGAACACCATTGGAAAACTACAGTAACCAATTACTTGCCAATTAATCAATCAAGTAACCAATTACAATAACAGTTACAATTGCAAATTCTTTCCTTCCCTATCGCCCTGCGGTTAAGACAATGGCTTCTTTCCAGGAACTACAAGATAATGATACGAAAAGTGTTTTGTATATATACGGTGTGAAATAAACCATAGAACTTTAGTTAAGCAATAAGACACCATCAGGGTTGTTTGATAATTATGGTAATGATAATAGTAATAATAATGATAATAATAAAAAACAATCATTAAGATACTAGTACTAAGAATGATAATAAGAATGGTGATAGTAGTAGTTGTAGTAGTAATAGTAATGGTGATAATACTAATAATGATGATAATAGTCAAGGGTAATTATAATTATCGACACTATCATAAGCATCAGCATTCTTATTATCACCATCATCATTATCATTATTATGATTGCTATTATCATTATAATAATAATGATAATAATTATTATTATTACCACCATTATAGTTAAAATCATCATCATTATCATTATCATCGTTAATATTATCATCATCATCATTGTTTTAATGATATGAACACTACCTGCAGTACCAAAAACACGTGCAAATGAAAATATTAAATATTTAGCGAGTATTAATCCTTAAGCAAAGCACCCTTCAGCGCACTCTGTACTCTTTGTAATTTCATGTTTCATAATTACAATAACAAGCATAAACTCCCCCTATCATATATTTCGAACAGGTACACATTAAATGTAAATAGGAAAAAAATGAAACACGCCCTCGGTCTCTCGGGTTTAAGCTTTTGTATTATAACTGTTTCAACTTCCTTTTTTTTATCAGAGGTGAAGTTCGTTGCAATGATCGTAGTTTTGAAAAAGAGAGGAAAATGAGATTATATAATTGTACACTTTGATGAGAAATTTGAAATTGATATGACAGTAATTCAGTCTCATTAACTTCGTTTCACTTTTTAAAAATGTATTTCCCCTTTTCATATATGTTACAATACATATGAACAAAGCAATATATATATATATATATATATATATATATATTATATATATATATATATATATATATATATTTATATATACATATATATTTATAATATATATATATATATATATATATATATATATATACATATATATATATATAATATATATATATATATATATATATATATATATATATATATATATATATATATATATATATATATATATATATATATATATATATATATGTATATATATACATATTACATATAATATATATATATATATATATAATATATATATATATATATATATATATATATATATATATATATATATATATATATATATATAATATATATATATATATATATATATATATATATATTATATATAATATATATATATAATATATATATATATATATATATATATATATATATGTATATATATATATATATATATATATATATATATATATATATATATATATATATATATATTATATATATATATCTATATATAATATATATATAATATATATATATATATATATATATATATATATATATATATATATATATATATATATATATATATATATATATATATATATATACCTTGACCAACGCCTCAAGATGCACCACAGACTAAAGAACATATCTGGTTCCGTGGCCTTGTCTTGGCGCGTTACGACACGTGCGCGCGCGATACCCCCCCCCTTTTTTTCGTCAAGGGCCAAGTCCACTGGCCGCATGGTAATGTTAATTTGGTCATTTTAACACCCACGGGCGCATGTTTAAGCAAGGTGTCGCTACCTGAATGGCGTTGAATTCACCAAGCAAAATTAATAAAGTTTACTTTATTTCAAAATTAAATATTGTATATGTTATGCCCGAAATCTAGTTTTATTTTAAAACTCCCTTTCAATTATTCTTTCTCATTTCCGACGTCTTCAAAGTGCCGTAACCTCTGAAGGTGATGGTCGTCACGTAGTTTTTTTTCTTCTTCTCCGTGGTTGTTTGTGTCGTTTTGATTGTCAAACTATCGGATTGGTCTTTGGATATTCTAATTTGTACCTTTTCCCTTCTCGCCATGCCCGGGTATGGCCTGGGGATCTCTATCAGGGTAATAAGTACCCATGTTTTTGGGAGGCAAATTATTTGGAATCTGACTTTGTCTCTTGACTGCGGTCCGGACTTCGGTTCTGGTCGGTCCTTATCAGCGGAATTTTTATTTGTGCTCTCATGGAATTCCTTCGTTTTGCGCCAGGACTGCGGAGTTTGTTTCTTCACAAAATAAGCTATTTCTTTATGCTTGTGATTATGAGACAACTGGGTTCTTTCAGACCAGTAATTCAGTCAAAGTACTCGAGAGCTCAGAAGGACCAAATCCCATAGAACAAATACTGCTTGAGGATCCGTATGTCCATTGCTGACAAATTCTCATAGAATCGTGTCATTTAGGGAATCCATACCTCGTGTTGCTCTTTTCATATCTAAGTTAGCAAATGGTCTTCTTCCTTCTCAGCTTTTAACTTGAACGGTGATCTTTTTTTCTCATCTCTCGCCCTCGTTGATTCCCGCCTGGCCGCGTGGGTGTTCAGGTAGTCTTTGTGATCTCGTTTTCTTGAACTTTCATTTTTACACCCCGTAACTTGGCCTCCATCCTCGCCTGTGTCTTATACTTTTTATTTTTGTATTTGTATGCAAGCTGTTCTAATTTTGTCATTATATATATATATATATATATATATATATATATATATATATATATATAATATATATATATATTTTATTATTTTTTTTTATAAACAATCTCCACCTTAGGTTATAGAGATTGACGTTCTTAACCTAAGGACGCCAACTTATGGGTACTACAGCGTTTATGAATTATAGTAAGTTTATCTGGTGTTGGTTTTCTATGTGCAATACTTCCGCCGTGATAAACTGGTGATGTACGGATATTTATGTACTTTCCATGACTGAAAATACGTATAAATTCCTTGTGAGTGTAACTTATTCCTCAATAAACACCATACCATCTTTGAGCTTTTACTCATTCCCTGCCAGGACATTAAGACTGTGTGATTAAAAACAACTTCTCACAGAATCGGGTCTCCTAAACAGCATTTTGCTGGTTGCTTTGATATCTAGCAAACCTTCAAAAGCTGCAAAAAAGCTAGATGAGTAAAAGTATCTTCAAGCTGATTTTTACTATCGGTAAAAAGGACAGACTACAAATACCATTGAAATTGCTACGCCTCTTTCAGCTTCCAGCAGGCAGATGATCAACCGAAGAGAGGAAGATACATCTCCCATTTCACATTTACACGCACATCACAAATGGTTTCTGAACCTACTAATCGGGCGGCGACAGCGTGCCGTAGACCTGGAACCTTACATCTGTTCAGTGCAGATGAATTTTTCTCAAAATAAAATTCCATATTCTCGGTGTAGCCCGAACTCAACCAGACACATTAATGTCTACTGGGTCTATGTCCCGCTACAAATGAAAATAAAAGAAAAGGAAAAAAACGTATTTCTATATATACAGACTCACGCACACACAAATACACACATATTTGTGCGTATGTTTATATGTATATATGTGTACTAACAGCCTCGAGAAACCAAATCAGAACAGGGACAAGGAAACTACCGACAGCCTTTTGTTGCGACCAAGACAGGGAGTGAGTGAGAATTAAATAGAGAGAAAGAGAGAGAGAGAGAGAGAGAGAGAGAGAGAATGGAAACTAAAGAGAGAAGGAGAGAGAGCGAAAGATAGTGAAAGAAAATGAGAGAGAGAAGGATATGATGTATATGACACTAAAAAAGTGCACAGACACGACAAACAGACGTACCAGCAAGTGCGTATGCTCACTGTTATTTTCATTTCAAATTACCGAAGCCAAAATTACCTGAAACAAATAACCGGAGAACCATTATGAAAGCGTATCCGAAAAATATGTGAATCATTTTGCTTCATTTTTAAATTATTGCTCTTGGTCAAGAAAAAAAAAAAGTGCTGAACTATGAACATAAAAGAGCTGGTCGTCTATTTTTCATCGTCAAGGAAAAAAAAAATCCCCCCATTTGTTCATTTGAATTACAGTTGAATGGACGTGTACTTCAGAGTTAAAAATAGTGATTATCCTGGATAGCATGGCTGCAACTCGGCACTGTAGTACATTGTGTTTTTCATAACCGTTGTGTTTAGATAAAAAAAGGAAACAATTAGGGTAATGAATGATATATCGACTGAAATTATGAAATTCTTTTAGTGTATACGTGTTTTTATGCACATATTTGTCTCTGTGTGAATACGTGTGTGTGTGTGTGTGTGTGTGTGTGTGTGTGTGTGTGTGCATTGTTTTTTTTTGTGTGTGTATTTACTTGTTTTTATGTTTGTGTGTGTGTGTCTGTATCCGTACATACGTATGTGCATGTGCGTGTATATGTCTGATAGTGCGATTCTGTATGTCGTGTTGATCTCAATAGCAAAAACTACCTAAATTATTTCTAATATCTTTGTTATTATTGCTCTAATGATCGCTACATCTTGGCTCGGGACTTAAACACATTGGTAAGTTAATGATATGATTATCATAACATTCATCGTCGTTACCCTTGTTATCATTAGTATTAACATGAACATTGATAAGAATGTCACCATTTTCATTGTCACATTTATAGCACATGATAGTTATAAGATACTGATAACAATAATAAAAGTAAATGATAATAAAAATGATAATTATAATAATAATGACAATAATGATGATAATGTTAATGACAATAGGAATGACGAGAAAGATAGCAATTATAATGATGGTAATAGCAATAATGATGATGGTAATTACAACAACAATAATAATAACAATAATGGTAAAAACTTATGATAATAATAAAAACTGTTGTGATCGTAATAATGAAAATAGAATATTGATTATAATGATAACAATAATAATAATAACAATAACAATGATAATAATAGCAATAATGATAATAATCATAGTAATAATGATAATGATTAAAATGATTTGATAATAATAATGATAATAATGACAATCATGATAATAGTAATAACAATAGTGAAAATAATAATGATAATATTGACAATAATAATGACACTAACAACATCAACAACAATAATATTAATGATAGTGATAATGATGATTATGATAATAAAGAGAATATTTATGATAATAACATTAGTACTAATGATAATAATAATAATGATGATAATCATCATATGCAGTCTTTATATTTGGTCACATATGAAATATGAACTATTGTATTATTTTTTTGTAGATATATGAATACTAACAATATATGAGAAAAGTACCTTGTACATAACTAATGTTTTATCCCATATCAAAAAAAAAAAAAAAAAAAAAAAAAAAAAAAAAAAAAAATATATATAATATATATAATATATATATATATATATATATATATATATATATATATATATATATATATATATATATATATATATATATATATATAATAACGAAATCAAGAATAACCTTTACGGATTTTCTATCTAGTTTATAGTATTCATATCGACCTAAAATTTCACTTGATTATATATGCACTCATAAATCCAGCTATTTACCTATCTGTCAGTCTGTTTACCTACTTATTACTTACTTATCTACTACCTGTTATCTTTTTCCCTACCTATCTTCCTCCATACCTGTCTACCTGTCTATCTCTCAATCGACATATCTATATCTGTCTATCTACCTATCTATCTAACTATATATCTATCTACCTATCTATCAGTCTAGCAACTTATCTATCCATATACCTATCTATCTATCTATATCAATCTATCTATATCTACCTACCTATCTATCAATATCTTATCTATCTCTCCATCTATCTACCTATATATATATATATGTATCTGTCTACCTGTCCATCTATCTTAACATAAGTAAATTATTCCCCTCCCTTTCCGAAGCCTGCCGCTGGTTCAGTGACACCTCCGAGGCGAGCACAGTGATTTACCGGCCCAAATAACACTCAGCGTTCGAACTCTCAATTGATTTACAGCGCCCAGTTATAGCCTAATACTACATGTACCCAGCTGGTATTCGAAGCCCAAGCCACACATGCGAACGCAGCATAATTCTGGTACGGCGCTCCTGATTGGCTATTCAGCCTATAGAGCTTTCCCTTTCCTTTGATCTGATTGGCTGATGAGCGCGATCATAGGTGGAAATATGGCTGGGTTCCGGCGGTGAGTTCAGACCGTGTGGTAATGTTCTTTTATACTGAATATGTGCATTAAGGGTCAT
>NW_020868589.1:393932-396432 GCF_003789085.1 Penaeus vannamei | reverse complement strand
GAGGAGAAGAGGAGGAGAGGAGAAGAGAGTGGAAGAAGAGGAGGAGGAGAAGGAGAAGGAGGGGGAAGAGGAGGGTAGAAGGGGGAGAAGGGGAGGAGGAAGAGGAGGAGGAGAAGGTGGGAGGAGGGGGAGGAGGAGGAAAGGAGAGAAAGAGAAAAAGAATTAGGAGGAGGAGGGGGAGGAGAAGATGAAAAAAGCATGAAAAGTAGGAGGAAGAAAAAAAAAGATAGATAAAAAAGAAGAAAAAGAAGAAGGAAAACGGAAGAAGGTGAGGATAATGAAGACAAAGAAGAGTTAGAAGGCGATGCAGAAGAAGAAGGAAGAAGAAAAAATACATGATTTTGAATCAGTAGATATGTTTAAATAAATGAGCAATAAATGTATGAAAAACTCAATAACCGTAATGACTGGAAAAATCAAGAAAAAGATGTGGACGAAGAAATGATATATAGATAAGTATATATATGTACACACACACATATACATATATAAGTGTGTGTGTGTGCGTGCGCAAGCGTGTGTGTGTGTGTGTGTGAGAGAGAGAGAGAGAGAGAGAGAGAGAGAGAGAGAGAGAGAGAGAGAGAAAGAGAAGAGAGAGAGAGAGAGAGAGAGAGAGAGAGAGAGGAGAAAGAGAGAGAAGAGAGAAAGAGAAAGAGAGAGAGAGAGAGAGAGAAAGAGAAAGAAAGAACTATCTTCAAACAATTCTTGCATTTCTTTTCTACCTTGTGCATTTTAGAAAAAAGTGCCGCTTGTTACATTTTCAAACGAAGCCGATCGTGCGGACGGCAGCTTTAAGCACAACGATTTTGAGGTCTGAGTTATGAAAGCATAACGCCGCTGCTGGATGAGGTATATGAAAAACGAAAAAAAAAAAAAATGCGAAAGACAATAACTTGAAGAACTTGCGCTATAAAAAATAAATAAATAGAAATAAAATAAAAATAAAATGATAATAAAAGGTGAAAAATAATAATAAGAGAAAAAAAAAATAAAAACAAAAACAAAAGGAACAAAAACAAGAAAACATAAAAGATCGTAAGACGAAATGACATAAAAATTAATAATAGTAATAATAGCTAAAAGTACTCAGAGAGCCCATACCCACGCTAAGGCAATAAGGCTACTGATTCAATAGAAATATTTACACCCGAAGAATTACATCAAAGTACCTCTTTCCCAAGTACACTGGTGGCGTCCGTGAACATAAATTCCTTGCGGAGGTAATATAGATAATGATAATGATAATAATAATGATGATGATAATGGATGATGATGATGATAATAATAATGATGATAATGATAATGTTAATAATAATGATGATGATAATGATAATGATAATAATAATGATAATGATAATAATAATGATAATAAGAATAATGATAATAAGAATAATGATAATAATAATGGTAATGATTATGATAATGATAATAATAATAATAATGATAATGATAATGATAATAATAATGATAATGGATATTAATAATGATAATGATATTAATAATGATAATGAAATGATAATGATAAGGATAATGATAATGACAGGGGTAACGCGCAATCTTAAAAAAAATCCTGGGTCCGGATCTTGATTCGGGTCACAACTAAAATTAAATGGCATTTAAGGCTTAACAACAAGAGTCTTTCAGAAGTAATGATGATAAAACAATGACAATAATGATAATGATAATAATAATAATGATAATAATAATGATGGTAATAAAAACAAAATGATAATGATTGATAATAATAATAATGATAATGATGATGGTGATGATGATAATAATGATAAGGATAATGATGAGGATGATAATAATGATACGCAAATAATTATGGTGATAATCATAATAATGATAATGGTGGTGCTGGTGATAATTATGATAACAATAGTAATGGTAATGGTAATAGTAAAAACGATAGATGTAACAACAAAAACAATAGTAATGATAATCATGATAATAGTAATAGTAATGATAATCATAATTATTATGATAACAACAGCAATGATAAGGAAAATGATTATTGTTATCATTATAATAATAACAACAAATAATAGCAATGATCATAATAATGATAATAATGATAATAGCAATGATAATTACTATAATGATGATAATAACAATAATAGTAATAATGAAGTAAGGATCATTGTACTAATAATGAAGTAATGATCATAGTACTAATAATGAAGTAATGATCATAGTACTAATAATGATGATGATAATAATCATTGTAATATTAACAAAAATAACAATAGTAATAAGGAAAATAATAATAATAGTAATGATAATAATAACAATAATAATAATAGTAAATGATAATAATAATAATGATAATAATAATGATAATAATGATAAGGATAATAATATTAATGATTATAATGATAATGATGACAATAATAATGATGCTGATATCAATGATAATAATAATATTAATAATAATAATAATAATAATAATAATAATAATAATAAATAATATATAATAATAATAGTAATAATAATAAGG
>NW_020868589.1:373932-383932 GCF_003789085.1 Penaeus vannamei | reverse complement strand
CAATCCCACTACGTTACTCAGTGACAGTGAAGACTGCTACACGCTAACACTAGTATCTCTCTATGTCAATCTCTCATCTATACTCTCTCTCTCTATACTGCAGTATACAGAATATCTTCGCTCATATTGATATAGATATAGATACTATCAACTCTCGCATGTAACATGTCATGTGAGACTCTCATAATATACACTGCTATATACTTTCTCATTATGCCATACTATATATATATAATATATACTAGAAAAAGATATATAATATATACAGGTCTATACAACATACGTATTATATACCTTATAACACTCATCAGTATATATATATAGTATATATATGTATATATTATATATAACACTGCTGCGTGTATATATAATCGTATATCAAGTTTATATATGTACACAAAATAACCACACATACACATACCATACACAGCTGTTATATAGATATATAGCCATATATATATATAGGTATATATATATATATATACCTACCCTATATGTATAATACTCATACTCTACCCTACCTCATACTATACAATATATAATACTCATACCTCTATAGCAGCTCTCATAATAATACATATATATACCTACCTGTACCATATATATGTAATAATACTATCACTATATATATTATATCACTATATATGTCTAATATATAAAGCACACAAACGGCTCCCCCTCTGCCACCACCCCTCACCGCCAGATGAGAAAAAGAAAGCCCCCTCAGGGCCCTGGAAACGCCCCCCATCCCAGGCCCTGGAAGCCCGCCCAACTTCCCAGGACCCTGGGAAGCCTCGACCCATCCCAGGCCTGGTAAAGCCCGCCCATCCCCAGGCCCCTGGAAGACCCGCCTCAATCCATGCCCTGGAAGCCCCGCCATCCCAGCGCCCTCGATAGCGCCCAGCCCCATCCAGGTCTTGCGAAGCCCGCCCATCCCTAGGGCCTGGGAAGCCCGCCCATTCCACATGGCCCTTGATAGCCGCCCAATCCCAGCCCTGCGAAGCGCCGCCCATACCATGGGCCCAAACACTGCGCTTCTTTTCAAGCCTGAATAATTGAAGGAGGCGACCGCCGGGATACGCTTCCATACCGCCTCACTTCGCCCACGTCTGATTTAGCCCAGGAAAATACGTAATTGACTTTTGCAGTCTCATGAGCGACTTCACTCGAGCAAGGGGCAGGAGGCGTGAGGGCGACAGGCTCCAGGCATGTAGGGTTGGATGTGAAATGTGTCTTTTTTTATTTCAAATTTTCCCCAGTATTTTCCGGATAGAGTAAGAAATACGGGAAAAAAAGAGAAAAAAGTAACTGATTTGTTTGTCTTGTATGTCTTCGAGTATTATTAATGACATAATAAGGACAGAACTGATATTTACATGTTTACAGAAAAGTATGTATAGCAGTTTACGTTAGGAATCCTAAATGACTAATATCAATTACCAAGTACATATTATGCATAAACTTTGTCTATAACAATATACACTATTCATACATTTAAAAATGAGATAGGAATAGAAATTGGAAAGAAAATTTTTACTCATTTGACTGGATCCTTGACTCTCATTTATCGTTCTATCAGTCAATGTTGATATATTGAGAAAAATAAATCGCAAATTGCTTACCAGAATGGGAAATACCTTACAAACGTTTTGCACTCTAAATACTTTTTATCATTATTACTGTGACGCGTATTTTCACAAGGCATATTGCCAATGCACGGCATACATAGAAAATGACCATAAAATAGAAGCAAAAGGAATGCCGAGTGCAACTTATTTCGTCATGTCATGTGAGTTAAGAATTCTTCAACAATATCAGTTCGATGTGATGCCTACANGAAGAAAGTAAGAAGAAGAAGAGAAGGAAGAGAAAAAGAACGGAGGAAGAGGAAAAGAGAAAAAAGAAAAGAAAAAGTAAAGAGAGCAAAAATGTAGAAAGAAGAAGAAAAAAGAAAGAAGAAGAAAGAAGAAGGAAAAAAGAGAGAAGAAAGAGGGAAAGAAGAGCAAAAGAAAATAGAAGAAAATAAACGAAGAAAAAGAAGAAGAAGAAGAAGAAGAAAAAGTGCAAGAAGAGAGAAAAAAAAGAAGAAGAAGAAGAAAGGACAAGAAGAAAAAAAAGAAGAAGAAAAAGGAAGAAGAAGAAAAGAAGAAGAAAAAAAAAAAAAAAAAAACGAGAAAAAAGAACAAGAAAAAAGAAAGAAAGGAAAGACAAAAAAGAAGGAAGAAGAAGAAAAAGTAAAAGAAGAAGATAAGAAAGAAAGAAGAAGAAGAAGAAGAAGAAGAAGAAGAAGAGAAAAGAAGAAGAAGGAAGACAAAAATAAGAAGAATGAAGCAGAAAAAAAGAAGAAAGAAGAAGAAGAAGAAGAAGAAGAAAGAAGAAAGAAAAGAAGAAAGAAGAAGAAGAAGAAAAGAAGAAGAAGGAAGAAGAAAAAGGAGAAGAAGAAGAAGAAAGAAGAGAAGAAGAAGAGAACGCAAATGCGCGAAGGCAGTGATGTCAGCAGCGAATATATGACAGTTAAATTCTCATTAACATCTGACAAGTTCCTCTCCCTTCACCTCCTCCCTGCCCTTCCCCTCTGTTCTTCTCTCCCCTTACCCCCTTCTTACTCCTTTCTCTCTTTCTTCTTCCCCCTCCCTCACCCTTTTTTCTTTCTTCTCTCCCCTTCCCCTCTTCCTCCTTCTTCTCTTCTCTCTTCCCCTCCCCTCTCCCTCCCTTCTTCTCTTCTTCGTCTCCCCTTCCCCCTCTTCCTCCTTTCTTCTCTTTCTTCTCTCCCTCCCTTCTTCTCTTTCTTCTCTCCTTCCCTTCCCTCTTCTCTCCCTCCATTCCCCTCCTTTCCTTTCTTCTTTTGTTCCTCCTCTCCCTGCCTTCTTCTCTCTTCTCTCCCTCCCTCCCCTCTTCCTCTCTCACTTTTCTCCTCCTCTCTCCTCCCTCCCTCCCTTCCCTCTTTCCTCTCCCCTCTCCCCTTCTTCCCTCCTCTCTCTCTCTCTAAACCCCCAAATCCCACTCCTCCCTCCCCCCCTTCTCCCCCTACCTTTTCATTCTACGTTCGCTTCTTACAATCTTTTTCTCCTCTCTTGGTCCTCCTTATTTTTCTCTTATTTTCCTGTTTTTTATTTTCCTTTCTTGAGGCTTTTTCATTTTATATATTTCTTTCTCTATCTTTCTCTTCCTCCCCCTTCTCTTTATCTTCCCTATTTCCCTATTTTTCCTATTTCAGTTCAAAAAGTTTCTCTTTCTTCCCTCCGTTATTTCTTTATCTCTTCTGTTCTTCCCATTCCCGTTTCCTCCTCCCCCCCTCTCCCCCTCTATTCCCTCTTATCCTCTATCCTATCTCCTTCCTTTCTCTTTATTTTTTCTTTTCCCCCTTCCTTTCTCCCCTCCTCCCCTTCTCCCCCCTCCCCTTAACCCTTACCCCCTCCCCTCTTCCCTCCTCTTCCTTCCCTCCACTCCCCTCCCTTTCCCTATTTCCTCCTCTCCCTTCCCCTTCCCTCACCCCTTTCTCCCCCTTCCCTCCCTCCCCCCCCCCCCCCCCCCTGCTATGATCACCATGACCCCCGGATGACCTGGACTGTGATAGAGGGTCATCGTTGGACGGTATCCTGCACTCAATCAAACCCTTTGTGCTGCGCTGAACAGGAAGTTAAGTATTATTATAAAGGGTAATAAAAAATAGGAGATTGATTAAAAGAGACGAGAGAGAAAAAAAAAAGGTGTTTAAAAAATAAATATATATTCGAAAAAAGAGGGGATACATGGGAAAAGGAAAAAGGGGGAGATTGATAAAGGGAAAGAAAAAAGAAGAAATAGGAAATGATATTTGCATAAGAATATTAAAGTAAAGTAAAAGAAGAAAGGCAGGATTGATAAAGAAAGAGAAAGAGAGAAGAGAAAGGATGGAGAGAGAGAAGAGAATTAGGAGGAAGAGGGAGACGATGGAGAGAGGAGAGAGAGAGAGATAGAGAGAGAGAGAGAGAGAGGAGAGAGAGAGAGGAGAGAGAGAGAGAAAGAGAGGACAAGCGAGAGAGAGAGAGAGAGAGAGAGAGAGAGAAGGAGAGAGAGAGAAGACGACGAGTGAGAGGAGATGATAGAGAGAGCGAAAAAAAAAAAAAAAAACAGTATAGCAATCACTTGCAGAGAGTTGGGGGGCATGGGGAGGGGGCGGGAGAGGGAGATGGGATAGAGGAGAGGAGGGAGGGAGACAGTGGTTGAGGGACAGGGAGGGAAGGAAAGAGAGAGAAGACTATACGAAAACAGACGAACAAAAAGGGGTATATAGAGAGATAGACCTACAGATATATATAGATAGATCGATAGAGATTGATAGACCTATAGATAGAAATATATATTCAGATGGATATTAGATCAGGTAGGCAGATAGACACAGGATCAGATAGGGTAGACACACACAGATAGATAGACAGATTAGACATATTATAGATGGCAGATATTGATAAATATACATATGGACACACACACACACACACACCACACACACACACACACACACACACACACACACACACACACACACACACACAGACATACAAACAGACAGACGGGAACGAGAGGAAAGCACAGAGACACGGTCATCTCAGACAAACAGACAAGGAGAGAGAATGGAAGAAAAGAGACATAGACACAGACATAAAACGAAATTTAAGCGTTTTCATACCGAACGAGATTTCCATAAACATGTGTGCGAGACTATACAGTGTGCACGTTTACAGCCTGTGCGTGTTCTGAGTCCCTCGCGAGTGACACAAATTAAAATTCACACCGATGTAAAACATACATTTTATTTTGGAATGCTTAAAAGGAGCAAATGAAGCACCGTTTTTATGACTATTTTAAACATTCGGCTTGCAAGAAGGAGGAGGAGGAGTAGGAGGAGGAGGTGGGGGAGGAGGAGGAGGAGAGGAGGAGGAAGGAGAGATAGAGAGAGAGAGAGGAGATGGAGAGAGAGAGAAACAGGATCGTTTTGTGTTTGTATAACTAGGTTTTTATTGGACACGATTCCGTTTTCTGTTGCTGGCCGTCAAGTCCTTAAGGGGAGACTGACGTACATTTCACTATATTTGCCCTGCACGAAGGACCTGTAAATGTCATCATTTGCGCATGCGTGCCTTTTTTCATACACTGTGTGTGTGTGAACATGGAGAATGACTTATTTTTTGGATGATGAACTTGTGGAGATAAGGATTAACCGACGAGTTATATTCTTAAAATGTATTCTTTAAGAGCGACATGTCACCTGGACGAGCTTGAGATGCTGATATGAGATCCCGGTCGCGATGCAAAAAAAAACACAAAGAGAAGCTGCACAAAAAACACGTTTTGGACGAGCAAGAAAAGGCTAAAGTTAGCGATCACCTTTCCAACTTTCTTGACAAAATTTCCACTTTTAAAATGCGAGTTTTTGCTCCCGGTTCGAGACACCTCCAGGTAGGTTGACTTCTCGCAGGTGTAAGCATGCTGATCGTCGAATATATTTAGGTTGAAAGTTCAATGGAATGCTATTGCGCGTTCGACCTTAAGGGAGATGTCGTGTAGTATCTTAATGAACCCGATTACTGATAAGGGCGGTGGTCGTGGAGCAGTAGCAGGTAACTTTCGACTTAGGGTAACAAAATACTTGTTCTGAAGAGTTAATGTGTTTCTATTAATATTATTTTCTGGTATCTTATAACAGGTCTTGATTGCAGTGGAAAATGATCTGGAGTCTTCGGCAAAATTTTTTATTTTTTTCGTTTTGTAATTAATGTCGGTGAAAAAGTTTGAATGATATTGAGGAAAATGGTTTGATTTAATTTTTATTCTCTTTCTCTTATTTTTTTTCTTTTTTATTTGCCTTCTCTTCTCGCTTCGATTTTATTTGGTGGGATGTTTCTGCTTCTCTCTCTCTCTCTCTCCCGACTCCCTTCTTCACCTCTCTTCTCTCTCTCTCTCTCTCTCTCTCTCTCTCTCTCTCTCTCTCTCTCTCTCTCTCTTCTCTCTCTCTCTCTCTCTCCTCTCTCTTGCCTCTCTCTCTCTCTCTCTCTTTCTCCTCCCTCCCCCTCTCTCTCCCTCTCTCCCTCTCCTCCTCTCCTCTCTCTCTCCTTCTATCTCTAATTCTCCACATTCCCTCCCTCCCCCCCCCCTTTCTCTTTCCCTCTCCTTCTCCTTCTCCCAAATTATCACCCCCTCTCATCTATACAAGTTATTCGTCCAAAGTAGTCAAACGCGTAATATTCCCGTTTTCTATGGGGTGGTTCGCCAACTTGCTGGTTTCTGTGCGCGAGGAACAACCCCGTCTTATGCGGCGCTGTTGAAAATCGGGTCTTATTTGAATGTTGTAATTGGCGAGATAGACAATTTTTTTATCTTAACTTTTTTTGACGAAAACAAGTTTTTTTTATTGGGACAAAAAAAAAAAAAAAAAAATCTAGAGAGGTAGAGAATGGTAAAGATGATAAATAATGATGATAATTAAAATTATAATAATATAAATAATATAAAAAGGGTATAGCATTGCTGATGATGGGATGATGAAAAATTTGCTGCTAACGATAATGAAAATAATGATGATGATGATGATGTTGATTATGATGATGATGATGATGTGATGAATGATTGATGATGATGATGGCAATGATGATAATGTTGATTATGATAGTAATGGTGATGATAATGAGCTGATGGTGGTGGTGAGATGGTGACGATCATGATCATGATAATGGTGGTAATGGTGATATGATGATACTAATGATAATAATAATAACAAACATTTGATGATGATGGTGATGTTACTTATATGGTGATATTAATACTAATAGTGAAATGAATATACCAATAATGAAATTAATGATAACATATATAATAATAAGTTATTATCATATGATAAAAGCATACTGATAAATAATGATGACATTGATGGATTAATAACACTAATATTAATAACAACAATTACCACTAATAATGATGATCTGGAAGACGATGATATCAAATGATGATGATGATAATGATGATGATAAAAAATGAATGATGATGATGATGACTGATGAATGATGACGAAGATAATAATATAATAATGATAGTAAGTAATAGTGTAATGATGATGATGAAGATGAAGATGGTGATCCGGTGATGATGAGGGGATAAAAATGATAATGATAACGATAATAATTATAACAATAATAATGATAATGATAACGATAATAATGATGATGACAATAATAGTAATGATAATAAAAATTACAACAAACAAATAATAATAAAATTGATGATAATGATTTCCAATAATGATGATGAGGATAATAAATAAGGAATGATGAAGATGAAGAGGCAAGAGGAAGATGAAGATGAAGATGGAGATGAAAATGATGATGGTGATTATAATGATGATAATAAGAAAAAACGATTGAAGAATGATAATAATGATAATAGTAATGATGATAGTGAATTATAATAATAACAATGATAATGATAAAACAGACCAGTAACAATAAAAAAAAATAAGAATACAGAAAAAAAACGATGATTTCTCATAGGTAATAAATACATACACATTTTCTTTTCTAAAGATGATTTAAGACAAATTATTTAGAACACGAGTGCAAGATTAGAAAACTGAACATTGCAAGTGCGCAACCCAACATCTGTTTCCCTTGCAGTTGAGCCACATTGCGGAAAAGGTCACAGAACTTCGAAATGAAAGTCATAAGGTCAGTTGGTCATATTTTATTGCAAAGGTAAAAAAAAAGAAAAAAAAAAAGAATTTGTACTCAAGTTCAAGTCATTTCAGCAAGGAAGACATTAAGAATATATTGGAAAGACACACATGGTCATAAATATTCACACATTTATGCATACATAAACATGTTTAAACGATGATGTAAAAATACAACGTACACAGATGCACACACACACACACGCGTGCGCGTTCACACACATGGGGTGATACAACTACAAGAGAGAGAAAACGAAAGAGAGAGAGAAAGAAATAGAAAATCACTTAAGAAGATAGATAAGAGATAGAACAACATAGCAACACACAACCACCACATAACACACAACACACACACACACTCACACCACCACACACACACACAACACACACACACACACACACACTAACACACACAACACACAAGACACACACACACACACACACACACACGCATCATAGACCAACACACCACATATACACCATATATCCACATATATTATATATAATATATATATTATTATTATATATATATATATAATATATATATATGTTTATATATATATATATATATATGTTTTATATATATAGTATATATATATATTATTATATATATATATATATATATATATATATATATATATATATACTATATATATATATATATATATAAATATATATAATATATATATAATAGAGTACTATAATAATATAATATAAGTATATGACATTAAGTATAATATACATACATACATACATACATACATAATATAATATATTTATATATATATTATATATATATATATATATAATATATATATATATATATATATATATATATATATATATAGAGGAGAGAGAGAGAGAGAGGAGAGAGAGAGAGAAGAGAGAGAGAGAGAGAGAGAGAAGAGAGAGAAAGAGATGGATTATAGAAACATATGATTGATAAGAGAAGTTGTTCTCTTCCCATTTCAACCCCCCTTCCGTCTCCCATCTCTCACCCCTCTCTCGCCCCTTTACCCCTCTCCCCCTCTAACTCCCTTCCCCCAATTCTTCTCCCCCAATCCCCTCTCAACCTCATCGTTGCAAACTCCACCCGTTCTACTCCAACTTCCCCCCCACCATCTCTCCCTCCCCCCTCCCTCCCTCTCCCATCTACCTTTACCGTACTCTACCTCTCTTTCTCTCTTTTTCTCTCTATGTCTCATTCTTTCTAGTTCTAACCCCCCTTTCTCTCTTCTCCCCTCTTTCCCCTCCCCCTCCTCCCTCCCATCCCTCCCACAGTCCTTCCACACCTTCCCCTCCTCTCACCTCCTCCCTCCCCTTACCCAGCTCCTCTCTCCCCTTCTACTCCCCTAGCCTCTTAATCCTTTACATCTCACCCCTTCCTTCCCCAACTCCCCTTACCTAAACTCCTTCCCCTCTATCCCTCTCCGATTCCTCTCACTCTCTCCTTTCATCCTCTCCCTCCTCTCCCCCTCCTCCTCTCAACTTCTCTCTTCTTCCACTTCCAACTCCTCTCTCAACCCACTCCCCTCCCTCCACCTCACGCCTCTCCCTCCTCTCCACCCCCTCCCTTCTCCCACTCCTATCCCCTTCGCTCTTTCTCACTCCCTCCTCCGTTCTCTTTCACTCTCACCATTTCCTCCCCTCCCTCCTCCCGTTCTCAATCACTCCCTCCCCTTTTCCTCCCCTCCTCCTCCCGTTCTCGTCACTCCCCTCCCCTTCCCTCCCCCTCCCTCCTCCGTTCTGCTCACTCCTCCTCTCTCGCCCCCTCCCTCCTCGCGTTCTCTCACTCCCTCCCTCCCTCCTCCCGTTCTCATCACTCCCCTCCCTTCCCTCCTCCCGTTCCCTCACTCCCTCCCCTTCCTCCTCCTCCTCCCGTTTCTCTCACTCGCCGTCCTCTCTCAGCCCCCTCCCCTCCTCCCTCTCACTCCCTCCCCCTCCCCCTCCGTTCTCTCCCGTCCTCCTTCCTCTCCTCCGCTCCCCTTCCCTCCCGCCTCCCTCCTCCCGTTCTCTCACTCCTCCTTCCGCCCCTCCCTCCTCCCGTTCTCTCACTCCTCCCTTCCCTCCCCCTCCCTCCTCCCGTTCTCGTCACTCCCTCCCCTTCCCTCCGACCCCCCTCCTCCCGTTCTCTCACTCCTCCCCTTCCCGCCGTCCCCCTCCCTCCTCCCGTTCTCGCTCACTCCCTCCTCTCTCGCCTGCCCCTCCCTCCTCCCGTTTCCTCAACTCCCTCCCCTTCCCCTCCCTCCCTCCCTCCCTCCTCGCCGTTCTCGGTCACTCCCTCCCTTCCCTCCC
>NW_020868589.1:356432-361432 GCF_003789085.1 Penaeus vannamei | reverse complement strand
GTTGCCTTGGCGGAGGTATGCGCTCTCTGAGTGCTTCTACTTATCATTATGATTCTATGATCATCATTTCTTGTTATCGTCGTTATTATCAATACTACTGTTAGTGATAAT
Source organism: Penaeus vannamei (assembly GCF_003789085.1). Classification (NCBI taxonomy): domain Eukaryota; kingdom Metazoa; phylum Arthropoda; class Malacostraca; order Decapoda; family Penaeidae; genus Penaeus; species Penaeus vannamei. The sequence goes on along the minus strand of NW_020868589.1, from coordinate 361,321 downwards.
GATGATGATAATACCACTGAGATTATTATTACTGCTCTCATCTGTATTATTATTATCATCATTAATATTGTTACAGTTATTACCATTACTATTATCACTATTACTATTATCCTCATGATAATCATAACTACTATCATATACATATTATCATATCACATTTTTGATATTACCATCTGTTTTTTTCATTATTATATATGTATATATATATATATATATATATATATTATATATATATATATATATATATATATACATATTATCATCATTGATGATAATTATTATTACCATCATTATATGTTGTTGTTTTCTCTTGTCGTTGTTATTATTAGGAACAAAAGTATCATTAGTGTTATAATAATTATCATCACTATTATTATTATCATCACCTGCATCAGCATCACTTCCATCAGCTTTCATTTTTATTTGTGTTGTTTTATCATTATTGTTGGTACTTATTTCTTCTCTATCTTCTCTCTCTCCTTTTTCGTCCTTATCGCTCATCCCATCATCTTTATAATCATCTTCATCTTCATTATCAACACCATAAACTTCATCAACGATACTATAACTATTACTTACAACATCATCAACATAATTATCCCTATTACCAAAATTCTCATTATCAAGTCCCCATCCTTTAATTGTGGAATAAACTCATTATCCAGGACAAATGTTCCGCATATTAACATATTTCTCTCATTTCCATTCGGCAACACTGGGATCCCGCGTTACTGTGCCGTCTAACCATCTGTGTAAAAATAAATAGATAAATAGATACTGGGATCATTTATAAATTGATTTTATAAATAAATAAATATTGTAAATTATGGATTAGAGTACTTTGTAATTGAATTTAAAGAGGTGGAGGATTCCCCGTGTAATGATATAGGGTTGGAGGTCACGTGCACCCTTATATAAGGTGTCCTCACTTAGAGGTGATCTACCACACACAAACACGATATATAGACTTGGAATATTAGTGTATGATTGGTCCTTCTGGTTAATAGCAGTCCTCCGTGTGGCGTTCATATGATAAGAGATAGAGCAAGGACTGAGTTTAAGAAAAAAAACATGTACTCATTTCCTAGAGAAGTCACGTGCAGGATTAAGACACGCGCGCCAAAGGCTGGCCGATATTGAAGACGTCTGTGTGCTAGCGTGTCGTGTGTGTGTGTGTGTTATTTCTTCTTCTTTTTCGTCCTCGTCTTTTGCTGTATTGTTATATTCACTGTTGTTTTTAAGTTCTTTTCTCTCTCTCTCTCTCTCTCTCTCTCTCTCTCTCTCTCTCTCTCTCTCTCTCTCTCTCTCTCCTCTCTCTCTCTCTCTCTCTCTCTCTCTCTCTCTCTCTCTCTCAGATCTTTGCAAAGACACTGAACATGAGCTATGCAGGCTTTCAATTTTTCATTCATTTCTATATCTGTCTATTCTACGAAGATAACTGTTTCGTCTGCAAAGTCTTTGTTGGAAACTCAACAAAGACTGCTCTCTCTCGCCCTGTACAGCACTCGTCCCAAATGTAAGGGTCGTGAATCTAACCGCATTCACCATCTCACTTAGAAATATATAGATACTACGGTCACAGAACCGTCTGAAAATCACCCAGAGTACTAAATTGTATGCGTGTTTTTGTTTTGTTTTTGTAATCATTCCTGCTATTATGAAGTTGTGTATGTTGTTATAAGCCAGGTAGAACAAACTCTTTTTCCTAAAGATTGTTACCATAGTCCTCTCCTCTCCTCTCATCGCTCATGCCTCGTCCATCTGCCGGTCTGCGGCCCGTGAGCTGACACCTGCCATGAGCAACTTCTTATCTGGAGGGCCTGCCAGGAAACGCCCTTCAAAGTACTACGCCCACCAAGGACGTACCCAATTACACCCGACAGAAATTCCTCTTTCACTCTTCAGATTTGGCTCGCAGTGGCTCCTGGCTCGCGCTGTTTTAGGGCATCCCACGCAGGGCCACCTCGCCTATCCCGAAGCCAGAGCATGGATAGATCTGCCTGTCTCCGTCTCAGCTCAATTTGCCATTCTCTCTCCGCTCGTCCCCGCCGCTAGCCATGAGACTATTCTCGGCGTTGGCCATTATCTCATCAGTGACTCCCTTGTCTCCCTCTTGGCCGGAGTCTAGAGTACTCCTCGACGTAATAAGATCTCCCTCTTGAAGAAATTCCTCGGTTCACCTGGCGACCTCAAGACCTTAGATCAAGTGCGTGATTCATTCATGGGATATTTATAGACATTTGCGTAGAGATACACATTTATAAACATATATATATCTGTGTATATATGTGTGTTTGTATGTGTGTCTGTGTGTGTCTGTGTGTGTGTGTGTGTCTGTGTGTGTGTGCGTGTCTGTGTGTGTGTGTGTCTGTGTGTGTGTGTGTGTGTGTTAAACGAACGAGGGAAAGAGGGAGGGAGGGAGAGAAAGTAAAAAAAAAAAGAACCGGATGAACAATGAAAAACCAACATTATCATACCACTAAAAAGAAGAGAGAACACGCTGCTTTACCTTGAATGAACGCAAGAGCTGAGAGTGACAGTGGCATGGCAGTGAGGAGGAGGAAGGGGGGGAGGAGTGACGCGAAGGGCGATGGAGAGGGGGAAGGAGAGGAAGGGAGAGGGAGAGGGCAGGAGGAAGCGAGAAGAAGGGGAAAGGGAGAGCGGGAGGGGGAAGCGAAAGGAAGGGAAAGGGAAAGAGAGAAGCGAGAGGAAGGAGGAAGGGAGAGGGAGAGGAGAAAAGCGAGATTAAGGGAGAGGGAGAAGGGAGGAAGGAAGAAGAGGGAGAGAAGGGGAAGCGAGAAGGGAAAGGGAGCGGGAACGGGAAGGTGAGGCGTGAAGGAAGGAAGGGAGAGGGAGGGAGGGGAGTGAGAGGGAGAGGAAGGAAGAGGGAGAGGGAGGGTGAGGATCCGACGAAAACAATCAAGAGTTTCTTGTCATGGCAAGGATTCTCTCTGTCATCATTACCAACCTGGCAGATAAACCCAATTTTTTTTCTCTCTTTTTATATATATATTCTTCCTTTTGGCTTCTCCTCGTCCTCCTCCTCCTCCTCCTCCTCCCTGCCCCCTCCATGCTTTTGTTCCCCAAGTGCTTCTCGACTATCACTTCAAGTTAATAGACTGTGACTACCTTCGCCAATACTTATTCTTCTCCCTTGCTACACCTCGGTCCCTTTCCCCCTACCCCCTTCCCTTCCCCTCCCGTTTCCCCTCCCTCCCCCCTCCCTTCCCTCCTCCCCTCCCCCTCCCCTTCCCCTTCTCCCGTCCCCTCTCCCGTTTCACCTCCCGTTTCCCCTCCCCTTCCCCTCCCCCTTTTTCCCTCCCCTCCCATCCTGTTTCCCCCTCCTCTTCCACTCCCCTTCCCCCGTCTCCTTCTCTCCCCTCCCCTCCCCCCCCCCGTCCCCTTCTCCCCTCCCCTCCTCCCACCTCCCTTCCCCATCCCCCTCTTTGTACCCCCTACTTGCCTTCGTTGGTGGTCCGAGAAGAGCGAGGGGAGATGAGGCGGGGAGAGTGAGATGGAGAGAGCGCGCGCGTGGAAGTGAGAATGGGGGGAGGAGATAAGGCATTCTCGCTCGTGTCTCTTCTTTCTCTCTTTCTCTTTCTCTTTCTTTCTTTCGCTTGATTTCTCTCTTTCTTTCTTTCTCTTTCTCTTTTCTCTTCTCTTTCTCTTCAGTTTCTCTCTCTTATATATCTATCTATCTATCTTCTCAGTCAGCTCTCTCAGTCTCTCTCTCTCTCTCTCTCTCTCTCTCTCTCTCTCTCCTCTCTCTCTCTCTCTCTCTCTCTCTCTCTCTCTCTCTCTCTCTCTCTCTCTCTCTCTCTCTCTCTCTCTCTCTCTCTCTCTCTCTCTCTCTCTCTCTCTCTCTCTCTCTTTCTCTTCTCTTTCTCTTCTCTCTCTCTCTCTCTCTCTCTCTCTCTCTCTCTCTCTCTCTCTCTCTCTCTCTCTCTCTCTCTCTCTCTCTCTCTCGCTCTCTCTCTCTCTCTCTCTCTCTCTCTCTCTCTCTCTCTCTCTCTCTCTCTCTCTCTCTCTCTCTCTCTCTCTCTCTCTCTCTCTCTCTCTCTCTCTCTCTCTCTCTCTCTCTCTCTCTCTCTCTTCCTATCCACACGTCAACTCTTTTTCTATCCCCTTTCGCTTTCATATCTCTTCACTCCCTTCTTATCTCCCTCTCTCTCTCCCCTCATTTCAGCTTGCATCATTTTCTAATTTCATCTTCCCTCTCAAATCCCCTTCTTTCCACCTCTCTCTCTCTCTCTCTCTTCTCTCTCTCTCTCTCTCTCTCTCTCTCTCTCTCTCTCTCTCCTCTCTTCTTCTCTCTCTCTCTCTCTCTCTCTCTCTCTCTCTCTCTCTCTCTCTCTCCTTCTCAAATTCCCCTCCCTCCTTTTCCCCTCCCTCTCCTACACCCCTCTCCCTTGCCCTTTCATTCAACCCCTCCCCCTCCCGTCTCCTTTACCCCTTCCCCCTCCCCCCCCCCATTCACCCCCTCTTCCTCTCCCTCTCCCTTCCCCTCCCCTTCCCCTCTCTTATCCCTTTCCCACTTCCTCGCCCCCCTTTCCTCCCCCTACTTTTGCCTCTTACCTATCTGTCTTACCTTAGCCCCTCCCCTCCTCTTACCTTACCTTTCTCCTCCCTCCCTCCCTTTCCCTCCCTCCCCCCCCCCTCCCTCCCTCCCTCCTCCCTCCCTCCCTCCCTCCCTCCCTCCCTCTCCCTCACCTCCCTCCCTCCCCTCCCTCCCTCCCTCACCCCTCCCTCCCCCTCTCACCCCTCCCTCCCTCCCTCTCTCCCTCTCTCACCCTCCTCCCTCCCTCCCTCCTCCCTCCTCCCTCCCTCCCTCCCTCCCTCCCTCCCTCTCTCCCTTCCCACCCTCACCCCTCACCCCTCTCTCCCTCCTC
>NW_020868589.1:336566-349066 GCF_003789085.1 Penaeus vannamei | reverse complement strand
AAACATGTATTAATAAATGAAATAATGCAATAAACTGGACAGCAAGCAATTACGTAAAAATCCCCTCTCCCCCTTTCCCCCTTCCCCTTTCCTCTTATCTCCATCCCCATCCCATTCCCCTCCTATTCTTTCCCCTCTCTCGTTTTCCTCCCCTCCCTCTTCCTCCCCTCCCTCTTCCCTCCCCCCTCTCCCCCCTTCCTCCCTCCTCCTACCCTCCACCCCCCCCTCCCCCAACCCTCCCCAACCCCTCCGCCTATTACACAACCAGTTCGAAGCCGGGCGCTGTACCGTGGGAGGGGGAGAGGAGGAGGGGAGGGGGGAGTGTGGGGGGAAGCCGTTATGTACCCCGTCTGGGTACTTTCACACGACCGCCGATGACGTCACATCCGCTCCGCACTCGGACCTGCGCGTCACACTCTTAGCCTCCTTAAGCGGCCTTCGAGCGCGCGGGGGCTTCCTCCTCCTCCTCGCAAGCAATTTCGGCGCGGGTTTTCCTGGTCGGGCGGCGGCGGCGGCGGCGGTGGCGGGTGTCAGCTTTTTTTTTTTTTTTTTTTTTTTGGGGGGGGGGGTTGTGGGTTTCGTCTTTTTTATTGTTGTTGTGGTTTTATTATTGTTTTTGATTTTTTTGTTATTGTTGTTATTGATGTTATCGTTATTATTATCATTATCGTTACTATTATGCTGATTTTGTTATCATTGTTGTTGTTGCTTCTATTATTATTATTATTATTTTTTTTTTTTTTCATTAGCATAGTTTTTTTTTACCAGATGTTTTCCCTGTTTTCCCTGTTCTATTTTTTCTGCTTCCCCTTCTTCCCATTCTCCCTCCTTCTCCTTTCTCCCTCTCCCTTTTTCTTCCTCTTCACACTCTTTCCCTCCCCTCTTTTCCTCCATCTTTCGTTATTTCGCTCTATTCCCCTTCCCTTTTCTTTCACATTTTCTTCTATTGTATTTTGTTAAAAGGGTAGTAGGGGGTAGAGGGGAGGGTAGGGGAAGGGGATAGAGGGAGGGGGAGGATAGGTGAGGATTAGGGGAGGGGGAGAGAGGGGGGAGGGGAGGAGTAGGGGAAGGGGATAAGGGGAGGGGGAGGTAGAGGGGGGGTAGGAGAAGGGGGGGGAAGGGAAGGCGAGGGGATTGAGGGAGGGAAAGGATAGGGGAAGGATAGGCGAAGGGGATAGAGGGGAAGAGGGGTATAATCGGGTAGTGCAGATGATATACTGATGACCTAAGTGTCAGTATGATTGTTAGTATTAGCTTCGTCATCATCATCATCATCATCATCAACCATCATCATCATCATCACCATCATCATCATCATCATCATCAATGTCCACCTTCATGATGAATAATAAGTGCCTAGAAAGTCCATGACCCTTTTCTTCATCTTCCTCCTGTTCGGTGCAGTATTTTGTTTTTCTGTCTATATATATCGAGAGAGAAGAGAGAGAGATAAAGAAAAGAAAGAAAGAGAGAAAGAAGAGAAGAGAAAGAGAGAGAGAAGAGAAAAGAAAGAAAGAGAGAAAGAAGAAAGAAAGAAAGAAAAGAGGAGAAAGAAAGAAAGAAAGAGAGAGAGAAAGAAAGAGAAGAAAAGAAAGAAAGAGAGAGAAAGAGAAGAGAAAGAAAGTAAGAAAGAGAAAGAAAGAAAGAGAGAAAGAGAGAAAAGAAAGAAAGAAAGAGAGAAGAGAAAGAAAGAAAGAGAGAGAGAAAGAAAGAGAGAAAAAGAGAGAGAGAGAGAGAGAAAGGGAGAGAGAGACGAAAGTGTCAAGTGGAGGAGGCGGTTGACAAAGTTCGTAAGTGAATTTGTTAATTGTTAAACATCATTAGGACTTACGTTACCGGTAAGGGGGAGGGGAGAAGGTAGTGACAAGTTAGGGGATATCAGGCAAGGGAAAAGGGAGGGAAGGTTGGAGAGGGGAGGAGGGAGAGGGAGGGAAGATCACTGAGGGGAAAGGGAGGGAGGTGGTGAGGGGAGACGAGGGAAGGTTAGTGAGGAAAAAAGGAAAGGAAGGTTGGTGAGGGGAAAGATGGAAGGTGAGGGGGAAAAACGGACGTGTTTTGGGGGGAAAGGGAGGTGAGGGGGGGAAAGGGAGGGGGGGGAGGGGGGGGAGGAAAGGTTTTGTGAAGGAGGAAGCAGGGAAGGAAGAAAGGTGAGGATAAGTAAAGGAAAGGGAAGGGGAGAAAGGGAGAGATTGTAGAGGGGAGGATACAGAAGAGCGAGAGGGAGAGGAGGAGGGAGAGAGAAAGTAGGGAAGGATAATGTTAGGGAACGAGATAGGTGAGAGGAATAAAGGAGGGACAATAAAGATCGATAAGGCAAGAAAAGTATTTTTTTTTTCAAATATTCCTACACCTGAAAAGGATTTTTTTTTTTCTCTCTCCAAAAACTTCACCCGAAACCCATCCCTTTCCTCCCCATTTTGAAAAAAATGGAAATAAAGGTAAATAGATCCCTATTCATCAATCTATTTATATCTATCGATATATCTATATTTATCTAATTATCAGTTGATCTAATAAATGATAATAAATGATAATGATGAAAAAATGGTTAAGAATAGGGGGATAGGAGGAGAACAGGAGGATATACTTGGTATTAAATGAGAAGGAAGTGTCAATACTATTTAATCAAAATTAAAAAGAAAAAAATAGAAAGAGTTGCGTAACTGAGACTGAAAGGGAAATAGGACAAAATATACAAAAAACATTAATTTATTGTTAAAGATGTGGAATGATGTAGTAAGTCTGTAAGTCTGTGTGATGGAGATGAAAATGTTAAATGCTGGAAACGAGGTCATTGCAGCCTATTCTGATTCGAAGTGTAAACATTAATTCCGAGTAAATGTTTTTTTTTCTATTCTCTTTTAGTAATTCGCATTATTGTTTGTGAATAATTGCAGCTTACTCTGATAAATGAAAAATCCGAGGTAATATTTTTTATTATATTTCTCTTTTAGTAAATCACATTCTTAAAAAAAAAATCCGAGCTAATAAATAATAAATATATATATATATATATATATATATATATATATATATATATATATATATATATATATATATATTATAATATCTCTCTCTCTCTCTCTCTCTCTCTCTTCTCTCTCTCTCTCTCTCTCTCTCTCTCTCTCTCTTCTCTCTCTCTCTCTCTCTCTCTCTCTCTCTATATGTGTTTCACATTGTTTGTAAATATATTTTTCTAGTTATGCAGTCCAAGGCAAATTAATTACTTGGAACTACTATTTTCTAAGAGTGTGTTCCAAGGAGAGGGGAGGGGAAGGAAGGGGAGGGGGGGATTAGGGGGGTTTGTTATTTTTCCGTAGAAGTTTTGTTATCTCGCTTTGTCCCTTTTTATCTCTCCGCTTCTTGTTATCTCATTGTTATCTCGACAATGAAGGATGTTCTTTGTAATGTTTTCTTTTTTCTATCGGTCTACTACTCTCTGTCGCTCTCCTGTTACTCTCTGTGTGCGTGTCTTTATTTCTCTCTCTCTTTCCCTTTTCTTTTTTCTCTCTTTTGTTTTTAGCTTTCTTTTTTTTTTGTCTTTCTCTTTTTGTCTTTCATTCTCTTTCTCTCTTTCTCTTTTCTCTCTTTTCTCTCTTTCTCTCTTCTTCTTTCTCTCTTTCTCTCTCTCTCTCTCTCTTCTCTCTCTCTCTCCTCTCTCTCTCTCTCTCTCTCTCTCTCTCTCTCTCTCTCTCTCTTCTCTCTCTCTCTCTCTCTCTCTCTCTCTCTCTTCTCTCTCTCTCTCTCTTCTCTCTCTCTCTCTCTCTCTCTCTCTCTCTCTCTATCTCTCTCTCTCCTCTCTCTCTCTCTCTCTCTCTCTCTCTCTCTCTCTCTCTCTCTCTCTCTCTCTCTCTCTCTCTCTCTCTCTCTCTCTCTCTCTATCTATCTATCTATCTATCTATCTACCTATCTTCTAATCTGCTGAGGAAGTGCATAACGTAAGCATGACGAAAGAGGAAAGAAAATCGAATAAAGGAGGGATCTACAGTACAAGAGCAGCTAAAAAAAGTTACACAACAGACGTAATAATCTGCCTACCAGCGTTCCAGTGTGTGCCAATCCCTCCCCCCTCCCTATTCTCCCTTCCCCTCTCCCTCTTCCTCCCTCTCCTTCCTCCTCTTCCTCTTCCTTACCTCTCATTCTTCCTGCCCCTTTTCCCTCCTCTTCTCCCCTCCCTTCTCCCTCCCTCTTCCCTTCTCCTTCTCTTCCCTTCTCCTTCCCTCTCCTTCCCTCTTCCCTTCTCCTTCCCTCATTCCCTCTCCTCTCTCCCTCCCTCTTCCCTTCTCCCTTCCCTCTTCCCTTCTCCCTCCCCCTCCCTTCTCCCTCCCCTCCCCCCCTTACCCTTCCCCTCCCCTCCCCCTCCCATCACCCGACCGCGCTTCTCTGGAAGACCCTGGAACAGTGCCAGTGAAAGTGGCACCCCGTTCTGTGACCTAACGTCGAGTGCCACTACGTCAGGCGCGCCGTGTCAGGCAGGCGAGCTTAGTCTTCCTCCTCCTCCCTCTCTGCCTCTCCTCCTCGTCTCCTCCTCCTCCTCCTCTTCCTGCCTCTCTCACCTCCTCCTCCCCGTCTTCCTCCTCCTCCTCTCTTCCTCTTCCTTTTCCTCTTCATCAACCCCATCTCCAAGCATCACCATCATGTCTTCTCCTCCTACCCTATTTCCTCTTTTTTTCCTCCTCATCATCAGTATTCTCTTCCTCCTCCTCATTATCTTCTCATCTTCCTCATCCTTATGTTTTTTTCACCTCATTTTTCATCACCACCACCATCAATCAACCATTTTCTTCCTCCTTTTCCTCTTCCTCCTCGTTTTCTTCCCTTTTTTCTTCTTCTCCTCCTCCTCCTCCTCTTCCTCCTCCTACTATTACCATCATCACCTCTCCTCTTCTTACTCCTCCTCTCCTTTCTCCTCCTTGTCTGCCTCCTCCTCCTCCTCCTCCTCCTCCTCCTCCTCCTCCTCCTGCGCGCCGGCACAACTAGTAGGGCTTCACCATGGCCCTCATGACGGTGGCACTGCCTCGCTTCCTCTCTGGCCCTGACCCACACTGGCCGGGAACTGACTGGAAGTGTAATTATTGTAAGTGGGATTGTGTGTGTCTGGGAGAGAGGAGTAGGGAGAGGGAGAAGAAGGAGGGAGGAGGAGAGAGGAGTGAGAGAGAGGAACAAGGGAGAGTTAGGAGGAGAGGAGAGAAGGAGAGAAGGAGAGAGTGAGAGGGGACAGGGAGGGTGAAGTGAGATGGAGAGGGGAGAGAGGAGAGGAAGGAGGGAAGGGAGATGTGGAGGGGAGAGAGGGTGAGAGGGGGATTGTGGAACAGGAATAAAGAGGGAGAAAGGGAGAAAGAAAAAAAAAAACTGGCAAAAATTATGTAACTGTATATTATCTGTGCCTCAATTTTTCCGATTCTTCAATAACATCCCGTATACACGGAACATTCCTTCTCTCCTCTCCCCTTTTCTTTCTCTTACTTTCTTTTTTCTTCTTCTCGCTTTCCTTACTTCCTTTTTACATCTTCTTCTTCTTCCTTACTTCCTCTTCCATTTCTTCCTTTTTTCCTTACCTCTCTCGTTTCCTTTCCATTCCTCCCCCTTCCTCTTCCTCCTTCTCGCTTTCCTTACACTTCCCTTCTTTCTTTTTTCTCTCCTTTCCCTTCCTCTCCTTACTTCCTTTCTCTCCTTCTCGGTTTCCTTACCTCTCCATTCTTTCCTTTTTTCTCTCCTTTCCCTAACTCTAACCTTTCTCTTCCCTTCTCGCTTTCCTTACCATCTACCTTTCTCTCCTTCTCTGCCTTTGCCTTACCTCTAATACCTTTCTCAGTCCTTCTCGCTTTCCCTTACCTTCCCTTCTTTCTTTTTTCTCTCCTTTCCTTTCTCTCCTTCCTTTCTCTCCTTCTCGCTTTCCTTACCTCTCCCTTCTTTCTCGACTCTTATCTCCTTTACTTCCTCATCCTTACTTCCTTTTCTCTCCTTCTCGGTTTCCTTACCTCTCCTTCCTCCTTTCCTCTCCTTCTCGCTTTCCTAAGATGAATGCACGCATAGTCTTTCTGTTTAGTAGACGTGCATCCTGGACCCTATTAATCTTAATGAACAATTATGCATACCTTACGTGTAACGCTTATACGCTGGTTTCCTTAACCTCCATAATTACGTATCCATTGTCTAGCCTTAGCTCGCTTTGAGCACTTACCTACAGCATTCCTTTCCTTTCTCTCTTTCTCGCTTGTCACTTGCAATCATCCATTCCAATTCCCTGTTCTGCTCCGTTCTCGACTTCCGATAGCGCGTGCCCGTGTGTTGTCATTTTTTTTCTTGTCTACCCCTCTTGAGTGCAGCCTCAAATATGTGTGCATAGAAAACTAGTGAACCTCAATGACCATTGGTTTAACAGTACGCACCGCCAGCAGAGAGAAGCAAGAGGGTAGAAATTAATGTGGCGTTTATCGGGTGTAGTCGCTGAAGGCGTGGTGTTGAGTAGGTTACAAAGATACATAATTGGACTGAAAAAAGAGATTGGGAATGGATGTAGAAAGTTTAGGCATAGGAGGACAAGGGTGGGTGGATGGGTGAAAAAGGAGGGAAGGGGATGAAAGGGTGATGGTAGGGGTTGGAGGAAAATGCGCGAGAGAGGAGGAGGAGAAGGAGAGTAAGGAGAGAGGATGAAAGGGAGGGGAGAGAGAGAAGTGAGAAGAGAAAAGAGTAGAAAAAAATAGGATAGAAGACAGAAGAGGTGGGAAGGAATAAGGGAAGGAAAGGTAGGAGGAGGAGAGGGTTGGAAAAGAGTGGAAGGAGAAGAGTAGAAATAATAGGAATAGTAAAGCAAAGGAGGGTTGGTGAGGAAAAGGGAGGGGGAGGGTAGTAAGGATAGAGAAGGAGTGAGAGAGGTAAGGGATGAATGAGTGTGATGAAAGAGAAGAATAAGAGGGAGAGATGAGAGAGAGAAGAGTGAAATAATTGAAACAAAGCATGAAGAAAAGAGGCGAAAGGAGGGGACTAGTGATAGGCGCTGGGAGGGGATAGAGAGAGGAGGATAGGGAGGTGAGAGAAGACGCGAGAGGAGAAAGATGATAGTGGATTGGGAAGTGCAGGGTGTGTAGCGAAGAAGAAAAGAAGAGAAGATAAGACGTAAGAAATTAAGAGGGAGAAGTAGAGGATGTAGAGAAAGTGGGGGAAGGAGGATGAGGAGGGCTGAGAGAGAAGAAGGAGGGAGAAGATAGGAGAATAAGATGATAGAGACAGAGGAAGAGTGTGAAGGAGTGAAAAAAAAGAAGTAAGGAAAATGGAAGAGGATAAGGATGTAGTGAGATGAAGAGAGGGCGAAGGGAGAGTGGAGAATGGAAAGGTGAAAGGAAATGGGAGGAAGAAGGAGGAGATAGTAGAGAGCGAGAAAGAGGGAGCAAAGAGAAAGGGTGAGTGAAAGACAGGAAGAAGGGAATGGGGTGGGATAAACCAGAGGAAGGAAATGGGGAAACAAGAGGGAGAAGACAGGGGTATAAAAAGAAACAGAGAGAATGAATGAAAAGAGAAGGAAGTAAAGATTAAAGGAGAGACAGTGGGGGACATAGAAGGAATTAAGTTGAGGTAAACAAGGGGAGAAGCGGAGTGAAAAAGGATAAGGAAATTTAGAGGAAAAATGAAAGGAAAGAGGAAGTGACAGAGAACGAAAAAAACAGTATAAGCAAAAGGAAATTAAAAAGGAGGTGAGGGGAAAAAAAGGAGAAAGAAAAAATAAAAGGAAAATATAAAAAGCAGGCGCAAGATGAAGAGACAGGAAATAGAAGAAGAAAGTGAAAAAAAAAGAGTGGAAAAAAATTAGAAGGAGAAAGAGAAAAATAGCTCGGACATAGAAACACAATAATAAGGAAAGAAAAACAAAAGGTATAAGTAAGGAAAGATGAGAGGAGAATATAGCAGAAGAGAGAAGAAATAGAGAGCAGGGACGAATAAGCGCGTCCGAAAAGGGGGGGAAGAGAGACAGAGAACGAACTTATTTTGAGGTCGTAGGTGAAGAGGAGACAACGATGCAGAGGAATAGAGGAAGTAGTAGAGGCAGGAACGAGGAGAGTAGGCCTTTGTAGAAGTAAAAAAAATGGGGAGTACGTGAGTCGGGGAGAGGGAAGAGAGGAATGATGAGATGGAGATGAAGAGAATACGATGCGTGTGGAGAGGTGAGGAGGAAGGGAAGATGTGGAGAGGAGTGGAAGGGATGGTAGGAGTGCGATGCCGATGGAAGGGGAAGAGTATAGGAGTGAGATGGGAAGAGTAGTCGAGTGAATGATTTTTTTTCAAGTGAGTGATGAAAAGGATGGGATGATACAGATAGGAGAAGGATAGTCGAGCGCATAAAGAGTGAGAAGGATACGAGGAGGTGGATAAGGATCGGATTGCGGGCGATGGCACGGAGTGAGGAGATGGATGAAGGAGTAGAGATGCCAGGGAAAGGATAGAGAATGAGATAGTCGATGACGCAAATGGAGAAGGATAGATAGATAGGAGAGATAGAAGTCAGATACACGGGAGCGATAAGAGAGGGAAGGAGTAGAGGATGAGAAAGAATGGAAATCGAGGAAAATGCCATGGTGGAGAAGTAGATGATAGTTGAGAGATAGAAACGGACAAGGGGAAAGCATTTTTAATAGGAAGTGAAATAAGAGATCGATAAGAATCTAAAGTCATTAAGCGATGAGTGTATGAAGAGAGTGAGAAGTGAAGAGGAGAGAGGAAGAATAGGAAATGCCCGAGAGATGTCCAGAGAATGGAGAGAGATAGATAGAGTAAGGAGAGAAGTAAGATGACGTCTAGAGAGAGAGAAGAGAGGGAAGATAGAGGATAGGAGAGATAGATGCTCAGAGATCATAAGTGAGAGAGGAGGAAAGGACTGAGATAGAAGTAGGAGCACACAGATGCCGAAGAGAAATAGAGGTACCATGAGAATAGGAGGAAGGATAGAAGAGTAAGATCAGATGCCAAGAGGAGAGAAATAGAGTCGGAGTCTAATAGGAGAAAGGATAGATAAAGAATATAGAGTACCGATGCAAAGGAGACTAGATTCAATGCCATAAGGAGAAGGATAGATAATAAGAATCGATTCCAAAGGAGATGATCAATGCTCATTAGGAGAAGGGATAGATAGACTGATGATTATACCAAGAGGAAGGTAGATTTAATAAGAAAAAAAAGGAATACAAAATGCAAATAAGTCGAATGAAAGACAGGAAGTAGCTCAAGACTAGGCATCCACCACAAGAAGTCTCACGAAATCGAAGAAATAAATAGGAGTGCACAAAGTGCAAATCGCGCATTATCAGAAGCAAGTCAGGTGATCTCAGAATAGCAAGAGTTAAGATAGAAACACCCATACGCTGAGCGCTAACTGAACAAGAAATTAGACTAATTGAGACTAGACTATATGGATCACGATCGGCGACTCCACGAGAGATAGCATAGAACAGTCGTATAGATGGTATGGACTCAAAGTTGTATAACGACAGGTTCCTTGCGCATCAGCTGATACTCAAAACGTTTTCTAGTAATTCCCATCTCTTAATACAGACAATTATCTCTCTCGCCCTCCCTCACTCGACTCCTCATTTTCTATTCATTTGCTCCTTAAATCAACCTCACTATGATTCCTACTACATTAATCTATGCGATAAAAGCTTCGCAAGGCATAGGCGCTGTTCTACTATCTCACTTTCGGCTCTCGCTAGCGTTCTGCCGCAGCTTCGAGCGCGGATCACCATCCTCCATTGCACACGAGAACGACGACCGACAACTCCTACCCGTTGCACCACCTCCCTCGATATAGTACTCTGACTAGATGGATCCTGGGAACACCCTCCTTCACGTATTAGACTCTTGATGCCGCCATGTGCTCACTGTGACTCTCTACCTCTCTCTCGGCATCGCCTTCAGTATACGTAGATCGGACTGTCACTAGAGACAATAGATAGATAGACCGGATAGATCTGAATAAACACAAGGCTAGATCTCGACGAAACGGAGTCTCCCGGTTTCATTAAATTATTTCAATAGAGTCGATGTTTATAATTAGTTAAACTCGATAACCATCCGCGTAGCGTCCCTCACGATAGCTAATCTACGATATCATAGAGTCAGTTAGTAGATACGACTATAGACTGTTTATGACATACGCATCTAGCACATACCCACCTTTTCCTACGATAGACGTCCGCAGAACTCGAACGACCGATACCTGACAGTCACGAAAGACCGACGGCTTACACTCGCGAGACTCCTCCTCCCGCAGATGCCCCCACCCCGCTCCACCCCTGATCGAGTCGCTGATCGAGCTGACGGATACACTAGATGATGCCAATCGACTGAGAAGGAGGTCACGATGTAGGCAAGTCTTATGTAGAGAGAGAGCGAAACACGACCCCCCCCGGACCGCTATCCAAGCCGCATATGATACGAGACGTATGCAAGCAGCCCCCCCTCGCCCCAGAATGCAGAGTACCCACACAAGCCTCGATGCATAGTTACAGCGAGAGGTATCATTAACACAATGCATTGTAGAAACTCTGAGTAGAGTAAATAGAGAGCACAGAAGAAAGAAAAGTGGAAACGTGTGAGAAGGAACCACAGAAGGACACGGAGAGAGGAGAAGCCAGAATAGAAAAGAAGTTAAAGATAGAGCAGACGTAAACGAGCATAAATAAGGATAGACAGTAGAGATGACTGAGAAATAAAAAATATAATAGCATTTACTCTCCTTGTCTCGACACCTCTTTGATGGCGTCGTCCGGCCTTCCTTCGGTGCATTCGGGCAGTCACGATGTGGTATGCGGGGGGGGTGTCTTTGAGTGTGTATCTTGTGGATCGCACGGGGTAGGAGACAGACGAGATAAAGTGAGAGGGAGGTATTTTGTATGTTTTGAATAGTGATCGTGCTGCAGAGTGCTCGGTGGTACGGTCTAGACGCGTGAACAGGTCTGTTCATTCCGGTAGGTATGCTCGATGAGGCGAGTCTCTCTTCTGGCGTGACTGGGGCATAGTAGGAGGACAGGCTTATCCGTACATAAATGATGAGGCAGTGCGTAGGAGGCAGGCAGGGTTGCTCGTAGGTCTGAGGCTGCGAAGCCTGATCGAGCCAGCTGTGCCCCTTGCGCACTGATGCCGATACACGAGTGTTCGTATGAAATGTTAAGGTTGAGATGTCGGGCATGACGGGGAGGGACAGTGAGGCTGAGGGTAGGAAGGTACGTATTATATATAATGCAGGGTATTTTTAGGTATGGGGTACGTTTGCGTGTGTGGTATCGCACCGATAAGGCGTCACTCGTATGTGATGCGATGAGCCCCTTGAGCGGGGATGGACATTATCATTCAGCTAGGGCGTAAGACGATCGGAGAGGGTGCGAGAGCCTGGGGGAGAGGAGGAGGAGGAATGTGTAGTTGACGGAGAGGAAGTTCGAATATAGTATTTGGCGACGCATGCCGTAGAGTATTTTAAGATGATAAGAAATATAGACTTTTACTCTATTTATATGCAACAAGATTGAAGTATATATTTTGTCGTGTTGTCTGGACGTGCGTTATGTACTACTACTGAAGGAAATAGACAATAATAAATTAACAAAGGTTTGAAGAAAGGCAGGGTTGAAAAGAGAGAGAGGGGAAAGGACAAGGAATAAAAAAAGATAAAAAGATGAACAAAGCATTGAAGAAGGAGGAAGAGAGTGATAGGGGCATAAATAGGGAGGGAGGAAACGAGGGAAGAAATAAATAAGGACAGTGCAGCAAGAAAACAAAAGAAAATAAACTAAGAATTAAGAAAGAGGGAGAGTGATGGGTTAGAAAGAGGGAGGGAGAAAAGAGATAAAATAGAGATAAAAGAGAGGCAGAAAATGGAAAAAAGAAAAGGGGAAGAAATAAATGTTGATAAAAGGGAGGAAGGGGAGAAATGGAAAGGAAAAGGGAGGAAGAAATGAAACAGAAGAGCAAAAGAGAAAGGCATTACAGAAGATATAGGGAAATAAACAGAAGAAATTGGGGAAGGCAGAGAAGCAGGATATAAAAGAAACAGAAAATAATGAAAGATGGAAGAAAAGATTAAAAGAAGTGGAGGAATGAAAGAAGAGAAAACAAGAGCGATAAAAGAAAAGAATTAGAGGAAATGAAGAAGATAATGACAAAAAAAAGAAAAAAACAAAGCAAAAGGAAATGCAAAAAGAGAGAGAAAAAAGAAAGAAAATAAAGGAAATATAAAAACATAATGAGGAAGAAAAATAGAAAAAGAAAAAAAAATGGAAAGAAAATAAGAAAAATAAAAACAAAAACACAATAAGAAAAAAATAGGAAAAAAAGAAAAATAAAGAAGAGAAAATAACGAAGAGAGAGAAAAGGTACGAATAACGAAGGGGGGAGAGAGAGAGAACGAACTAGAGTCTATTGAGGAGACACACCGCGAGGAATAAGGAATGAGGGAAATGATGCCTTTTTGAAGTAAAAAATGGGGAGACGGAGGCGAGAGTAAGGATAGA
>NW_020868589.1:316566-326566 GCF_003789085.1 Penaeus vannamei | reverse complement strand
CGACTTGGGATATTTGCAGTTGATTATAAGTCCGCTTGTTCGCTCTTCTCTGATGAATCTAGGGGGAAATATCGACTTAGGATATTTGCAGGTGGTTATAGGACCGCCTGATGCTCTTCTATGAAATTTAGGGAAAAAATATCGACTTGGGATATTTGCAGACGGTTATAGGTCCGTCTATTCGTTTCTTTTGACGTAATCTAGGGGGAAAATATTGACTTGGGAAATTTGCAGGTGGTTTTCTGATGATATCTGGAGGAAAATATCGACTTGAGACAGTTTCAGGTGGTTATAGGTCCGTCCATTCGCTCTTCTGACGAAATCTAGGGGAAAAATATCGACTTGGGAAATTTGCAGACGGTTATAGGTCCGTTTATTCGCTCTTCTGGCGTAATCTAGGGGAAAATATCAACTAGGGACATTTGCAGGTGGTTTAGGTCCGCTTGTTCGCTCTTCTAATGAAATCTAGGGAAAAAAATTTACTTGTGATATTTGCTGACGGTTATGGGTCCGTCATTCGCTCTTCTGACGTAATCTAGGGGAAAATATCGACTTGGGATATTTGCAGGTGGTTTTCTGATGATATCTGGAGGAAAATATCGTCTTGAGACAATTTCAGGTGGTTATAGGTCTGTCCATTCGCTCCTCTGATGAAATCTAGGAGGAAAATATCGACTTGGGAAATTTGCAGACGGTTATAGGTCCGTTTATTCGCTCTTTCTGACGTAATCTAGGGGAAAATATCGACTTGGGATATTTACAGGTGGTTATAGGACCGCTTTTTTCGCTCTTACAAATGAAATCTAGGGTAAAAATATTGACTTGGGAAATTTGCAGACGGTTATGGGTCCGTCTATTCGTTCTTTGACGTAATCTAGGAGGAAAATATCGACTTGGGAAATTTGCAGACGGTTATAGGTCCGTCCATTCGCTTTTCTGATGATATCTGAGGGAAAAATGTCGACTTGGGATATTTGCAGGTGGTTGTAAGTCACTTGTTCGCTCTTCTGATGAAAATCTAGGGGGAAAATATTGACTTGGGATATTTGCAGACGGTTATAGGTCCGTCCATTCGCTCTTCTGATGAAATCTAGGGGGAAAATATCGACTTGAGACAGTTTCAGGTCTGTCCGTTCGCTCTTCTGGTGAAATCTAAGGCAAATATATCGACTTGGGATATTTGCAGTTGATTATAAGTCCGCTTGTTCGCTCTTCTGATGAAATCTAGGGGAAATATTGACTTGCGATATTTACAGACGATATTTAGGGGAAAAATATCGACTTGAGATTATTGCAGACAGTTATAGGTTGGTTGGGATCTTCTGTCGTTGGTCTGGGATATTATTGGTTGTGTTTGAAATAAAACCACATTTTTCTTCTTCTTCTTCTTCTATTATATCGATTCCGAGCGATACAATTTTCGAGAATTGAAAATATCAACTTGAAACCTTTTACAGGTGTTGTGGGAGGTCTCTGGCAGTGTTCAGAAAATTTATGTCGCCCACGACCTGTGCGGCGACCGAAAAAAAACACAATTTTGAAACATAGAAAAAAAAATGTTCGATGCTTTCTTTTGGCATATTTGATCACAAACGATCTCTCAGGCACAAAAATCATGCCGACAGGTCATGCCGATATGCTGACAGGACGGGGGCTGTGATTCGTGCCTGAAGAATGCGTGGCTGTCCGTAGATTTTTTTGAGAGCAGCTGTAAGTCTTTTTTTAACCTTCTTTGTTGTTGTCTAAACTCCATTCTATGTGTCTGTTTTTATTAATATCTAATGTTCCAACTATGGTTTATTTGTACTTTTTTTAATTATCTCTTTTCTCCAGCCTCTATCTCTTTCTTCCACCTTCATTTCTCCTTCCTCCATTAACTATTATTGCTAATACTGCTGTTGCTACTATTACTGCTACTTGTCCTACTATTACAACTATTGTTTATGTTATTACTACTTCCATTACTGCTACTATTATTACTCCTCCCCCTCCTCCTAATAGTAATTCTAATACTAATACTTTTGTTGAAGCAACAATACTTCTGCTGCTACTTCTACTACAACTGATACTATTGTTACAACTATTAATATTACTATTACTACTACTGTTGTTACCACAATGATAATATTAATACTAATGCAGCTGCCACTGTATCTATACTACTACTACTTCTACTACTGTTGCTACTCCTATTACTACTACTATCATTATTACTATTACCATTACTATTGGTACTACTACTGCGACCATCCTTGAAATTCTTTTACTCCTCCTCGTCCTCTTGTTCATCCTATCACATTCAATCCTCCTTCTCCTACTCTCTCTCTCTTTCTCTCTTTTTCGCTTATCTTGCTCTTTCTCTCTTTCTCGTTTATCTTTCTCTCTCTCTTACTCTTTCTCTTTTTTTCTTATTCTTTCTCCCTTTTTTTCGTTTATCTTACTCCTCTCTTGTTTATTTTACTCTTTCTCTCTTTCCCGTTTACCTTACTATCCTCTTACTCCAACTACCTCTCATTTCTTTAACTCTTGCTCTTGTTATTCCTCCTCCTCCTTCTTCCTTGCTTCTTCTCCCTCTTTCTGTTCATTCAATTCTTCCTACTCCTCATACTCATCCTTCCTTATTCCCTTTTCCCGTCCTCCTTTTCCTCCAGTTCCGCCTCCTCCTTCTAGTCGTCCTTCCTTTTTTCCTTCTGTTCCCTTTACCTCTTGTTTCTTCTCCCAATCCTCTCTTCCTCCTCCTGTTCGACCTCCTTTCTCTCCTACTGCTCCATCCCCATCTGCTGTTCTTCCTCCTCCTTCTCCACTTCCTCATCTCACTCCTCTCCTCTCTCCTCTTCCTCCTCCTCCTCTAATTATTCCACTTCCTTTTCCTGTTTCCCTACTCATCTTCTTCACTTCCTCCTCTCATTTCTCTCCTCCTTACTTTTACCTCTCCTCCTCCTTCTCCCTACTTTCTTTTCTCTCCTCCTCCCCCTTATGTTACTATCGCTCCAACTCCCTCCTTCTCCTCCACTTCCTCCTCTTCTCCCTCTTCCTCCTCCTCTCCTCCACACTCCTTCTCCGGTTCTCCTCTTCCCACCTCCACCTCTTCTTCCTTTCTCTCTCCACTTTCTTCCTCCCCTCCACCTCCTTCTCCATTGAGTCTCCTCCTCTCCTCCCTCCTCCCTACCTCCCCTCTCCACCTTTTCCACCTCCTCCTCCTCTGCTCTCCTCCTCTCCCTCCTCCCTCCTCCACTCCACCTCTTCCACCTCTTCCACCCTCCTCCTCCTCCTCCTCCTCCTCCTCCACTGCCTCTCCCTCCTCCCCTCCCTCCCTCCACTCCCCCTCCTCCCCTCCTCCTCCTCCCTCCTCCTCCAACCGCCTCTCCTCCCAGGCGACGCCAGTAGGTGAGCTAAGGAGCTTTTCTCAAAAATAGGAGTAGGCGAAGTCGCTCCATTAGGGGCGTTATTGCCATAGTGCCTCTCATGGCAATCCCAAATTAACTCACTCCCTTGTGCCTATGTGCGTGCGTGTGTGTGTGTGTGTGTGTGAGGGCTGGGGGTGGGGGGGGGGGGGTATGGGTGGATGGGGTGTGTGGTGGTGGGTTGTGTGTGTGGGGTGGGTGGGTTGGAGGGGGGGGTTGTGTTTGTGTGTGTGTGTGGGTGGATGTGTGGTGGTGTGTGGGTGTGGATGGGGGTGTGTGTGTGGGCGTGCGTGTGTGTGGGGGGGGGGGGTATGGGGGGTTGTTAGGTGTGGTGTGTGGGGGGGGGGGGGCGTGTCTTGTGTGTGTGTGGGGGGGGGATTCTGTTTGCGTGTGTGTCTGTGTATTCCCATTTTATTTTTCCTTTGCCATGTGATACAGGATAGCAACTGCGCGAGCCAGTGTTAGCCTGCTAGGTCAGGGTGGGCTGGTAGAAATAATAGGTGGGCAACATGCGTGTGATAGAGAGAGAAAAAAAAGTAAAAGCGACGTTGCCACTGCTGTCCACCCGATCAGAAATTAGAAACGGTACTAACATTTTCTGTGCAGTTTTTCCGTCGGTTGAAAACACTTTTTTTTTCATCTTCAGAATAGTTGGGCAAGGCCTGTGTGAACCCCCCCCCCCCCCCCTGGTCATACCCACCGTCGGTCTTGGTAAATTGGTTCTTTCATGCATTCATACATCATTCATACATCCTTATTCAAAATATCCTTATTCATACATCCTTATTCAAGATATCCTTATTCATAATCTTATTCATACATCCTTATCAAGATATCCTTATTCATACATCCTTATTCAAGATATCCTGATTCATACATCCTTATTCAAGATATCCTTATTCATACATCCTTATTCCTTATTCATGCATCATTCATACATCCTTATTCAAGATATCTTATTATACATCCTTATTCATACATCCTTATTCAAGATATCCTTATTCATACATCCTTATTCAAGATATCCTTATTCATACATCCTAATTCAAGATATCCTTATTCATACATCCTTATTCATACATCCTTATTCAAGATATCCTTATTCATACATCCTAATTCAAGAATATCCTTATTCATACATCCTTATTCAAGATATCCTTATTCATACATCCTTATTCAAGATATCCTTATTCATACATCCTTATTGATACATCCTTATTCATACATCCTTATTCAAGATATCCTTATTCATACATCCTAATTCAAGATATCCTTATTCATACATCCTTATTCAAGATATCCTTATTCATACATCCTTATTCAAGATATCCTTATTCATACATCCTTATTCATACATCCTTATTCAAGATATCCTTATTCATACATCCTTATTCAAGATATCCTTATTCATACATCCTTATTCAAGATATCCTTATTCATACATCCTTATTCATATCATTATTCCCATCCTTATTCAAGATATCCTTATTCATACATCTTTATTCAAGATATCCTTATTCATACATCCTTATTCAAGATATCCTTATTCATACATCCTTATTCAAGATATCCTTATTCATACATCCTTATTCAAGATATCCTTATTCATACATCTTTATTCAAGATATCCTGATTCATACATCCTTATTCAAGATATCCTTATTCATACATCCTTATTCAAGATATCCTTATTCAATATCCTTATTCATAATTCATCATATTTCAAGATATCCTTATTCATACATCTTTATTCAAGATATCCTGATTCACATATTCAAGATATCCTTATTCATACATCCTAAGATATCATTCATACATCCTTATTCAAGATATCCTTATATACATCCTTATTCAAGCATTCATACATCTTATTCAAGATATCCTTATTCATACATCTTATTCAAGATATCTTATTCATACATCCTTATTCAAGAATATCCTTATTCAATACATCCTTATTCAAGATATCCTTATTCATACATCCTTATTCAAGATATCCTTAATTCATACATCCTTATTCCTTATTCTATCCTTATTCAATACATCTATTCAAGATATCCTTTCATACATCCTTATTCAAGATATCCTTGATATCCTTATTCATACATCCTTATTCAAGATATCCTTATCCATACATCCTTATTCAAGATATCCTTATTCATACATCCTTATTCAAGATATCCTTATTTATATTCATACATCCTTATTCATAGATATCCTTATTCATACATCCTTATACATCCTTATTCAAGATATCCTTATTCATACATCCTTATTCATACATCCTTATTCAAGATATCCTTATTCATACATCCTTATTCATATCCTAATTCATACATCCTTATTCAAGATATCCTTATTCATACATCCTTATTCATACATCCTTATTCATACATCCTTATTCAAGATATCCTTATTCATACATCCTTATTCAGGATATCCTTATTCATACATCCTTATTCAAGATATCCTTATTCATACATCCTTATTCAAGATATCCTTATTCATACATCCTTATTCATACATCCTTATTCAAGATATCCTTATTCATACATCCTTATTCATACATCCTTATTCAAGATATCCTTATTCATACATCCTTATTCAAGATATCCTTATTCATACATCCTTATTCAAGATATCCTTATTCATACATCCTTATTCAGGATATCCTTATTCATACATCCTTATTCATACATCCTTATTCATACATCCTTATTCAAGATATCCTTATTCATTCCTTATATACATCCTTATTCATACATCCTTATTCATACATCCTTATTTATCCATACATAAGATATCCTTATTCATACATCCTTATTCATATATTCATACATCCTTATTCAATATATCCATACATCCTTATTCAAGATATCCTTATTCATACATCCTTATTATCATACTCCTTATTCAAGATATCCTTATTCATACATCCTTATTCAGGATATCATTCAATATCCTTATTCAAGATATCCTGATTCATACATCCTTATTCAAGATATCCTTATTCACATCCTTATTCAGATATCTTATTCATACATCCTTATTCAATATCCTTATTCATACATATTCAAGATATCCTTATTCATACATCCTTATTCATACATCCTTATTCAAGATATCCTTATTCATACATCCTTATTCAAGATATCCTTATTCATACATCCTTATTCAGGATATCCTTATTCATACATCCTTATTCAAGATATCCTTATTCATACATCCTTATTCATATCATTCATACATCCTTATTCAGATATCCTTATTCATACATCCTTATTCAAGATATATTCATACATCCTTATTCAAGATATCCTTATTCATACATCCTTATTCAAGATATCCTTATTCAAGATATCCTTATTCATACATCCTTATTCAAGATATCCTTATTCATACATCCTTATTCAAGATATCCTTATTCATAATCCTTATTCATATCCTTATTCATACATCCTTATCAAGATATCCTTATTCATACATCCTTATTCAAGATATCCTTATTCAAGATATCCTTATTCATACATCCTTATTCATACATCCTTATTCAAGATATCCTTATTCATACATCCTTATTTCAAGATATCCTATTCATACATCCTTATTCACCTTATTCATACATCCTTATTCAAGATATCCTTATTCATACATCCTTATTCAAGATATCCTGATATCCTTATTCATACATCCTTATTCATAGATATCCTTATTCATACATCCTTATTCATAGACATCCTTATTCAAGATATCCTAATTCATACATCCTTATTCAAGATATCCTATTCATACATCCTTATTCAAAATATCCTTATTCATACATCCTTATTCAAGATATCCTAATTCATACATCCTTATTCAAGATATCCTTATTCATACATCCTTATTCAAGATATCCTTATTCATCATCCTATTCAAGATATCCTTATTCATACATACATCCTTATTCATAAATCCTTATTCAAGATACTTATTCATACATCCTTATTCAAGATATCCTTATTCATACATCCTTATTCAGGATATCCTTATTCATCCTTATTCATATCATACATATTCAAGATATCCTTATTCAAGATTCCTTAGATATCCTTCATACATCCTTATTCAAGATATCCTTATTCATACATCCTTATTCATTATCCTTATTCATACATCCTTATTCAAGATATCCTTATTCATACATCCTTATTCAAGATATCCTTATTCAGATATCCTTATTCATTCCTTATTCAGGATATCCTTATTCATACATCCTTATTCAAGATATCCTTATTCATACATCCTTATTCAAGATATCCTTATTCATATTCATACATCCTTATTCATAATCCTTATTCATACATCCTTATCAAGATATCCTTATTCCATCCTTATTCAGATATCCTTATTCATACATCCTTATCAAGATATCCTTATTCATACATCCTTATTCAAGATATCCTTATTCATACATCCTCATTCAAGATATCCTTATTCATACATCCTTATTCAAGATATCCTTATTCATACATCCTTATTCAAGATATCCTTATTCATACATCCTTATTCAAGATATCCTTATTCGTACATCCTTATTCAAGATATCCTTATTCATACATCCTCATTCAAGATATCCTTATTCATACATCCTTATTCAGGATATCCTTATTCATACATCCTTATTCAAGATATCCTTATTCATACATTCTTATTCAAGATATCCATACATCCTTATTCAAGAATATCCTTTATTCATAATCTTATTCAAGATATCCTTATTCATAATTCTTATTCATTTTATTCATAATCATATGTCTATTACCACTAAACAGGTCTCATTAAACTGTTTTTTTTTTTAATAAAAGATCATTGAATTCCCTTTTCTCTGTCTCTTTTTTATCATACCATCTAACTTTTATTTATTCCGAACCTATTATAGGCCCTATTTCATCCCTTTTCTTATTCACTGTACTCTCCCTCTTCAACCTGAAATATATACCTTCCATTTCAGTCATACAGTATTTGCTCTATCCTTTGCCACTTCATTCACTATCACCTTCACCCTTTTCATGATTTTATCCTCTCATCTCTGGCTGTGAAGGATATATCCAAAGTTTCATGATATACGGTTATACTGTCTGTTTATTATATATTATATAGTACCACGCAGTCGACTTCAGAGTTAGTTCTTTCTATCCTTACCCCCCCCCCACATATATTCATCTACATCAGGGGTGGCCAACCTTTTGTGAGATATGATCTACTTTTTGGAATATGATCTACTTTTTGGAATATGATCTACTTTTTTGGAATATGATCTACTTTTTGGAATATGATCTACTTTTTGGAATATGATCTACTTTTTGGAATCTACTTTTTGGAATATGAATCTACTTTTTGGAATATGATCTATTTTTGGAATATGATGGAATATGATCTACTTTTTGGAATATGATCTACTTTTTGGAATATGATCTACTTTTTGGAATATGAATCTACTTTTTGGAATATGATCTACTTTTTGGAATATGATCTACTTTTTGGAATATGATCTACTTTTTGAATATGATCTACTTTTTGGAATATGATCTACTTTTGGAATATGATCTACTTTTTTGGATCTACTTTTTGGAATATGATCTACTTTTTGGAATATGATCTACTTTTGGAATATGATCTACTTTTGGAATATGATCTACTTTTTGGAATATGATCTACTTTTTGGAATATGATCTACTTTTTGGAATATGATCTAATATGATCTACTTTTTGGAATATGATCTACTTTTTGGAATATGATCTACTTTTTGAAATGATCTATTTTTGGAATATGATCTACTTTTTATGGGAATATGATCTACTTTTTGTATGATCTACTTTTTGAATATGATCTACTTTTGAATATGATCTACTTTTTGGAATATGATCTACTTTTTTATGATCTACTTTTTTGGAATATGAATCTACTTTTGAATATGATCTACTTTTTTGGAATATGATCTAATATGATCTACTTTTGTGAGATATGATCTACTTTTTTGGAATATGATCTACTTTTTGGAATATGATCTACTTTTTGGAATGATCTACTCTACTTTTTGGAATATGATCTACTTTTTGGAATATGATCTACTTTTTGGAATATGATCTACTTTTTGGACTTTTTGGAATATGATCTACTTTTTTGGAATATGATCTACTTTTTGGAATATGATCTACTTTTTTGGAATATGATCTACTTTTTGGAATATGATCTACTTTTTTGGAATATGATCTACTTTCTACTTTTTTGGAAATATGATGGAATATGATCTACTTTTTGGAATATGATCTTTTTGGAATATGATCTACTTTTTCTAAAGATGCGATCTACCAGCCTAAGATTCAAACATATTCCGTAAATGTAACTATAAGAGTGTAACATCATTATAAATATAAATATAACTTATTACCAGAAAAAAGAGAAATATAAGAATCCAAGTATCATGTGTATTTGGATGTGTCATTGCAGCTATTTGCATGACATCTTCTGAAGGACGAATTATTAACAGGTAAAGTAGCGTGATCGACTTAAAACAGCCACCCCTTATCTAAATTAATTCCTTTACCGAACC
>NW_020868589.1:306566-309066 GCF_003789085.1 Penaeus vannamei | reverse complement strand
GGAGAGGAGGAGGATTGGGGGGGGGAGGAAAAGGAGGAGGAAGAAGAGAAGAGGAGGCGGAGGAGGAGGAAAAGAAGGAGGAGGAGGGGGAGAGAATAAGGAGGAGGAGGAAAGACGGGAGGATGAGGAGGAAGAAGAGGAAGACGGAGAAGAAAAAGGAGGAGGAGCAGGAAGAGGAAAAAGAGGGGAACGAGGAGAAAGGAAGAGAAGGAAAGTTAGAATAGGGCTGAGAAAGAAAAGTTGCGAAGCGAATGAGGAGGAAAATAGATAGGAGAGAAGAATAGAAACAGAAGAAGAAGAAGAAAAAAAGAGATCTAAGAGAAAGAAGGAAAAGGAGAAATAAAAAGAAGGATGAAATGGGTAGGGTAGGTAGGAGGGGGGGGGGGGATTAGGGAGGGTAAGTCAGAAGGGCAGGGGGGAGGGGAGGGGAGGGTGACGGGCATGGGGGGGGGGGGGGGGGGGGGGAGTTTTTGTTGTATTCATGTCAGGTGATTGTAGAGTTGGTGCTATCTCTTTAATTTGGCTTTCAGTACGTGCTCATCTCGCCAAGAATTTCCATTATGAAGGAAAGAAATAAAGCTTGAGAAATATGGGCACGGACGGGAGATCACGAGCCTGAAGTCTGTCTGTTTATACGTGTGTTTTTTGTTCCATAACTCTTTTTCTTGTTGTTGTTCCTCTTCTTCTTCTTGTTCTTCATCTTCTTTTTTATTTTTGTCTTATTTGTTTTCCTTATTCCGATTTATTGTTTCTCTCTCTCTCTCTTTTTCTTATTGTCTTTTCAAATTGTTCTTTAACTAGGAATAATTAAATATAAATTTAAAGAAAACGCCAAAGACACGACAGCAATTGAAATTCTTGATTAAAATGGGATTTATTCTTCTTTCTCCCCCACCGCAAATCCTTCTTTACCTCCCCCCCACCCCACCCCACCCCCAGCTCTCCCCTCACCCATTCCCTCTTTCCCCCCCTCCCCCCCCCCCTGCCGCAATAGCCTGTATGTGAGCCAATTTCGTTTAGCTGAATGCGCTACAATTGCTCTTTTTTTTATGTATCTTTTCAGCTTTTTTTTTTGTCTCGCTCTCTCTCTCTCTCTCTCTCTCTCTCTCTCTCTCTCCCTCTTCTCTTCTCTCTCCATCCTCGATATCTTTCTCTCTTTCTCTTTATTTCTGTCTCTCTCTATTTCTCTGTCTCTCTCTTTTCTCTTCGCTCCTCCTCCCTCAACTTTCTCTCGCTCTATCTTTCTATTTCATTCTCCCTCCTTCCAACTCTCTCTCTCTCTCTCCCTCTCTCTTTCTCTTCTCTCTCTCTCTCTCTCTCTCTCTCTCCTCTCTCTCTCTCTCTCTCTCTCTCTCTCCTCTCTCTCTCTCTCTCTCTCTCTTCTCTCTCTCTCTCTCTCTCTCTCTCTTCCTCTCTCTCTCTCCTTCCCTTCTCCCTTCCCCTATCCCCCCCCTCCCTTAGCCCCAACAATGAGTACAAGGCTTGAGATTTATTCGGTGAATATGGGATCGCCAGGTATTTGGTTCTCAGTTGACTTTTCGTGACACGGAAAACGTTTCATGGCTAAATTGTGTTTATGAGGGTTTTTCTCCCTTTCTTTTTCTTGTTCTTGTTCTTTCTTGTTCTTCTTCTCCTTCTTTTTTCTTTTTCTTCTTCTTTTCTTTTTTTCTTCTTCTTCTTCTTTCTTTCTTTCTCCTTTTCTTTTCCTTTGCCTTGTTGTTTATGTGTTTATACTTGTATCGTTCTTTTCTTTCTTTCTATTTTTACTTTTTCTTCTTCTATCTTTTGGTATTTTTAGGAAAAACGAGCGTCTTCCGTTAAATGCTGTTTCTCTGGCCATATTTCGTGATCTCTTTGCCGATACGGAGAACAGGCAACTCCGAAAGTTTGTTATAAAGAGAACACATTCCTTCGTGGAAATAACCCCACGAAAGAAATCAAATTAGCGAAAGAACTTCATATACTTCTAGAAAATGGTTTTCCCAATTCCGTAAGGTGACCCATCACCGTGAATTTTGGGCCGGCATAGTTCTAGGCTCGAATATCTCACTGATATCTCACCCTAATTAATCCCCCCCACCCCCTAAAAGAGGAAGCATTATAGTGATCAGGATTAATCTCGTAAGTGCATGCTGAACCAATAAATTCGAATTAATCCACGTCTTTTTTCTCCTGCTCCTCGATTTTCCCCGCTGTAAGGCTCTTGTTCCCGCTAACGAGGTTGTGGTGTAACAGTCCCGGGTATTATTTATGACTCATGTAACGTGCATTAGCGATATGAAGGGTTCGCGCCAGGATAATGCTCCGGCCACGCGGGTCTTATGGCTCGGATTCCCACGCCGGCCCAGTGGCGCGTCCGCCCTTACGGTGGCCGGGCAACGTAGGACGGGAAGGAACGCAGGCTTCATATGGCGGTGGCCGAAAGCCCCTGAAGGTGTGTCGGACCCCAAGATGCATTTAAAGATTAAAAAATGGAAGTTTTCGCGCCGATGAGATGGGA
>NW_020868589.1:281566-291566 GCF_003789085.1 Penaeus vannamei | reverse complement strand
CATCTGGATCGAACAAAACGCCCACGAAATGGACGATAGGAGTAAGCAATCGTTGTAAAGATGATTCTCACTCTATTTTATTATTTATCTGTCTATCTATTTTATCATCTACGTTTCTGTCTGTCTTTTCATCTCTGCTGTATCGATTTTCTTTCTCTCTCTCTCTCTCGCTCTCTCTCTCGCTCTTGCTCTCGTCTCTTTCTCTCTCTCTCTCTCTCTCTCTCTCTCTCTCTCTCTCTCTCTCTCTCTCTCTTCTCTCTCTCTCTCTCTCTCTCTCTCTCTCTCTCTCTCTTCTTCCCTTCCTATCCCTTTCCCTTTCTAATATCATCTTCCACCTCAATATCAATCTCTCTCCCCCTCCCTCTCTCTATTCCTCTGTCTCTCTATCACTTCTTCTCCCTCCCCCCTCTCTCTATCTCCCTCTATCTATCTATCAACTTCTCCCCCCCCTCTCTCGCTCTATCTATCTCCCTCTATCTCTCTATCAACCCCTCCCTCCCCTCCCCCTCTTTCCTCTCTCCTTTCCTTTCTCTGTCTATCTGTTCTCCTCTGTCTTCTCTCTATCAAAACAACCTCCCCCCCCCTCTCTCTTCTTTCCCTTTCTCTATCTATCTGTCTCCCTCTATCTCTCTATCACTCCTACCCTTTTCCCCTTCTCTCTCTCCTCTCTCCTCTCTCTCTCTTCTCTCTCTCTCTCTCTCTCTCTCTCTCTCTCTCTTCTCTCTCTCTCTCTTTCTCTCTCTCTCTCTCTCTTCTCTCTCATCTCTTCTCTCATCATCTCTCTCTCTCTCTCTCTCTCTCTCTCTCTCTCTATCTTCTCTCTCCTTTCTCTATCTATCTGTCTCTCTAATCTCTCTATCAACTCCTCCATTTTCCCCCTTCTCTCTCTCTCTCTCTCTCTCTTCTCTCCTCTCTCTCTCTCCTTCTCTCTCTCTCTCTTCTCTTCTCTCTCTTCTCTCTCTCTCTCTCTCTCTTCTTCTCTATCAATTTCGCTTTCTCTCTCTTCTTTTCTCTTTTCTCTCTCTCTCCTTCCTCTTTCGCTCCTTCTCTCTCTCTTTCCCTTTCTCTCTCCCTCTCTCTCTCTCTCTCTCTCTCTCCCTCTCTCTCTCTTCTCTCTCGTCTCTCTCTCTCTCTCTCTCTCTCTCTCTCTCTCTCTCTCTCTTCTCTCTCTCTCTCTCTCTCTCTCTTCTCTCTCTCTCTCTCTTTCCCTTTTCCCCTCCCCGCGCCCGTTGCTCTCTCTCCTCTGCCACGTTCATTATGAGCACTTCCTCTTATCTGATCCAATCTTCCCTTCTGGCCTGAGAGAGCCACGCCGCCGTTCCTGCGAACCTCTCCGCTCCCAACTGACGGGGGAAATTTTCGTTCACGCTTTCCACCCCCCCCCCCGCTCCCCCCCCCTCCCCGTTCTCCCTTNTTCCATTTTCCCCCCCAATCCTTTAACCCCTCTCCCCCCTTTTTTTTTCCCCCCTCGCCTCTAATCCCCTTTCCTTCCCTTCCCTTTTCCCTCTATCCCCCTCTCCCCTAATTTACTTCCCATCTCGCCCCCCTTTTTTTCCCCTCCACTCCTATCCTTTCCTTCCCTTCCTTTTCTAATCCTCTCCCTCTTCGCTCCCCTCTATGCTCCTTCTTTCCCCTTTCCCCTCCTCCTTCCTAATCCCTCCTATCCTCTCCCCTTTTTCCTCCCTCCTATCCTGCCTCCTTCTTTCCCTCTATCCTCTCCTTTTTCCTCCCTCTCCCCCTTTTCTCCCTTTATCCTGCCTCCTTCCTTTCCCCTCTATCTTCTCCCCTTTTCCTCCTCTATCTTCTCCCTTTTCTCCCTCCTATCCCTCTTCCTTCCTTTATCCTCCCTCCTTCCTTTCCCTCTATCCTCTCCCCTAACGTATGCAGTATCCAATTTGACCCACATGAAGGGAAAGTTAATTTTCAGTTAGTATCAGAGGAAGGGAAATTGGGTCGCTCAATGTCACCGTTTTCTGTCATATATTTTCGCTCTGAATCTCCGTTTTCTGTTGTAGACGGAATCGACGTTTTCTGTTTTCTTCTTTTCTCTTCTTTATTTTTCAATGTTCTTTCTTTCTTTCCTCTCTCTCACTCTCCTTTATTCTTTATCTTCTCTTTTCTTTCTTTCTTTCTTTCTTTCTCTCTCTCTCTTCTCTTTGTATTTTTTTATACTGAATTACTGATTGTTATATTTTTTCTCTCTCTGTATTTTCATACTCGG
This sequence comes from Penaeus vannamei, assembly GCF_003789085.1. Taxonomy (NCBI): domain Eukaryota; kingdom Metazoa; phylum Arthropoda; class Malacostraca; order Decapoda; family Penaeidae; genus Penaeus; species Penaeus vannamei. The sequence goes on along the minus strand of NW_020868589.1, from coordinate 289,345 downwards.
TTACCAATTTAGTTTTTTCTTAGAATAATTTTTTGTTTCTTAGAATTATAGATCTTGTCTGTGAATATACGTTCTCTGTATGGTAGATTTGTTATAGAATATTTTTTCCTCGTTTTTCGTTATTTTCTCTTCATTATTTCTATCAATATCATATCATCATCATCTTTATCTTTATTATTATCAATATTACCTCTACAAGGAAGGTTATGTTCCTGGTAACATTGGTAGGTCATCCATATTATCATTATCATCAATGTTCTAATCATTATCATCATCATTATTAAAATTATAACGAGTACCTATGGTTTTGTTATCATTACCATTATCTAAGTAATGAAAATAATAGTAATATTATTATCATTATCAGTTGTAGTTGCTATGATGATGAGGAGGAGGATAAGAAGGATGAGGAGGAGAAGGAATAAAGAAGGAGGAGGTGGGGAGGAAGAGGAAGTGGAAGAGGAGGAGGAGGAAGTGGAGGAAGGAAGAGGAAGTGGAAGAGGAGGAGGAGGAAGAGAACGAGGAGGAGGAGGAGGAGAAGGAGGGAGAAGAAGAAAAGATGAAGAAGCGAGAAAAGAACAATAGAAAGAAAAAGCCTGACGAGAAGAAAAGGATGAAAAAGAGAGGCAAAAAATAAAGTACGAAAAAATTACATAAAAACAGTAAAAAAAAAAATAGCCAAGTACGAAAAAATACGAAAGTATAAGAACAGAAAAAGAAAAATGAAGGAGAAGTGTAAGAGTCTAACAATGCTGAAAAAAAAGAAAAAAGAAAAAGAAGAGTGAGAATAAAAAAAAAAAAGATATAGAAGATTAAAGAAGTAGAAAAGACGAGAAAGGGAAATGGTTATAATTCTCCATCTAAAAAAAAAGAAAAAAAAAAAAAAGAAGAGAGAGAGAGAGAGAGAGAAAGACAAACACAGAAAGACAGACAGACACATGGAATTATGGTTATAATTCTTCCATCTAAAAAAAAAAAAAAAAAGAGAGCGAGAGAAAGACGAACAGAGACAGACAGACATGGAATTATGATTATAATTCTTCCATCTTCAAAAACAAACAAAACAAAAACTAAAAAAATGTCTCTCATCTCTCTAAAAAAAAAACAAAAAAAAAAAAAAAAAAAAAAAAAAATCTCTAAAAAAAAAATCTCTAAAAATCTCTAAAAAATCTCTCTAAAAAAAAATCTCTCCCTAAAAAAAAAATCTCTTGGCTCAGCATCTCCCTCATCGCAGCCTCCGCATCCCGACCTGGATCTACGGACCTTGGATCTGCAGCTAATGAAGAAAAGGAAAAAATATCGCGTCTCATTTGAAATCCCCGACGAGACGCCAGATGATGAGGGAAAATGGGATGAGGTGGAGGAGGGGGGGGAGGGAAAGGAGGGAAGGGGAGAGGAGGGAGGGGGGAGGAGAGGGAGAGGGGGAGGTGGGAGGGAGGGAGGGAAGGTGGGAAGGTGGGAGGAGGAGGAGGAGGAGGGGGAGAGGGGGGAGAGGGGGGAAAGGGGGGAGGGAAAGGTGGGAAGGTGGGAGGAAGGGAGGAGGAGGACGGGAGAGGGGGGGTAGGAGGAGGAAGGTGGGAAAGGTGGGAATGGAGGGAAGGAGGAAAAGTGGGAGGGAGGGAGAAAGAGATGGAGGAGGATTGGGAGAGAGAGAGAGAGAGAGAGAGAGAGAGAGAGAGAGAGAGAGAGAGAGAGAGAGAGAGAAGAGAGAGAGAGAGAGAAGAGAGAGAGAGAGAGAGACAGAGAGACAGACAGGACAGACAGACAGACAGACAGACATGGAATTATGATTATAATTCTTCCATAAAAAAAAAATCTCCCTAACAAAAAAAAAAAAAAAAAAAAAAAAAAAAAATCTCTAAAAAAAAATCTCTCTAAAAAAAAAGAAATCTCTTAAAAAATCTCTCTAAAAAAGATCTAAAAATCTCTAAAAAAAAAATCTCTCTAAAAAAAAATGCTCTCTAATAAAAATTTAAAAAATCTCTCCCCTAAAAAAAAAAAAAAAAAAAAAAAAAAATCTCTAAAAAATCTCTAAAAAAATTAAAAATTCTAAAAAAATCTCTCCCTCTAAAAAAAAAAATCTCTTGCTCAGCATACTCATCGAGCCTCCGCATCCCGACCTGGATCTACGGACCTTGGATCTGCAGCTAATGAAGAAAAGGAAAAAATATCGCGTCTCCATTTTGAAAATCCCCGACGAGACGCCAGATGATGAGGGAAAGAGGAAAGGATGGGAAAGGAGGGGAAAGGTGGAGGGAGGAGGAGGGGAGGAGGGGGAGGGGGGGTTGGAAGGTAGGAGGGAGGGAGGGAAGGTGAGAGGGAGGGAGGAGGAGAGGACGGAGAGGGGGGGGTAGGAGAGGAGGGGAGGGGAGGAGGAAGGTGGGAGGGAGGGGAGGGGTGGAAGGTAGGAGGAGGAGGTAGGTGAGAGGAGGAGGAGGAAGAGGAGGGGAGGAGGAGGGAGGTGGAGGGAAGGAGGAAAGTGGGAGGGGAGGAGAAAAGAGATGGAGGAGGATTGGGAGGGAGGGAGAGAAGAGAGAGAGAGAGAGAGAGAGAGAGAGAGAGAGAGAGACAGACAGACAGACAGACAGACATGGAATTATGATTATAATTCTTCCATAAAAAAAAAAATCTCTCCCTAAAAAAAAAAAAAAAAAAAAAAAAATCTAAAAAAAAAATCTCTCTAAAAAAAGAAATCTCTAAAAAAAAAAATCTCTCTAAAAAAATCTCTCTAAAAAAATCTCCCTAATAAATTCTAAAAAAAGAAATCCCCCTTAAAAAAATCTCTTGGCTCAGCATCTCCCTCATCGCAGCCTCCGCATCCCGACCTGGATCTACGGACCTTGGATCTGCAGCTAATGAACGAAAAGGAAAAATATCGCGTCTCATTGAAATCCCCGACGAGACGCCAGAATGATGAGGGAAAATGGGATGAGGTGAGGGGGAGGGGGGAGGAAAGGGGGAGGGAGAAGGGCAAGGAGATGGGGAGAGGAGGAGGGGGAGGGGGGTAAAGAGGGGGGGGAAGGACGGAGAGGGGGGTAGGAGAGAAAGGGGAGGGAAAGGAGGGAAAGGAGGGAAGGTGAGAGGAGGATGGATGGAGAAGGGGAAGAGGGGGGTTTGGAAGGTAGGGTGAGGAGGAGGGGGAGGAGGGAGGAGGAGGAAGGTGGGAAGGTAAGAGGGGAGAGGGGGGAGGGTAGGTGACAGGAGAGGAGAGGAGGAGGAGGGGAGGAGGAGGGAGGTGAGAGGGAAGGAGGAAAAGTGGGAGGGAGGAGGGAGAAAGAGATGGAGGAGGATTGGGAGGGAGAGGAGAGAGAAGAGAGAGAGAGTAGAAGAGAGAGAGAGAGAGAGAGAGAGAGAGAGAGAGAGAGAGACGGAGAGAGAGAGAGACAGACAGACAGACATGGAATTATGATTAAATTCTTCCATAAAAAAAAAAAAGAAAAAAAAAAAGGAAAGAGGAGAGAGACAGACAGACAGAAAGACAGACATGAGAATCATGATATAATTCTTCCATCTTAAAAAAAAAAAAAAAAAACTCTAAAAAAAACACAAATCTCCGACCTAAAAAAAAATCTCTCCTAAAAAAAAGAAATCTCTAAAAAAATCTCTCTAAATAAAAAAATACTCTCTATAAAAAAAGAAACCTCCCTCCCTAAAAAAAATATCTCTGAAAAAAATCTCTCTAAAAAAAAATCTCCCTAAAAAAAATCCTAAAAAAGAAATCATTACTAAAAAAAAAATCTCTCTAAATAAAAAATTCTAAAAAAAATAATCTCCCCTCCTAAAAAAAAAATCTTCTTGGCTTCAGCATCTCCTCATCGCAGCCCCTCCGCATACCGACCTGGATCTACGGACCTTGAATCTGCAGCTAATGAAAAGAAAAGGGAAAAATATCGCGTCTGCATTTGAAATCCCCGACGAAACGCCACGATGATGAGGGAAAATGGGATGAGAGTGGAGGGGGAAGAGGGGGAGGGAAAGAGGGAAGGTGAGAGGGAGGGAGTGGAGGAGGAGAGAGGGGTTTGGAAGGTAGGGAGGGAGGGAAAGTGGGAAGGGAAAGGTGGGAGGGAGGGGAAGGGGTTGGAAGGTAGGAGGGGGAAAAAGGGGGGAAAGGAGGGAAGTGGGAGGAGGAGGAGGAGGGGAGAGGGGGTAAGAGGGGGAGGAGAGGGAGGGGGGGTGAGAAAGGATAGTGAGGAGGAAGGGGGGAGGGAAAGGAGGGAAGGTAGAGGGAAGGGAGGTTGGGTGGAAGAAAGGGGGATAGGGAGGGGATCAAGGGGGAGGAGGGGAGGAAAGGTGGAACGAAGGTAAAGAGGGGGAGAGGGGTGAAGGAGGGTAGTGAATGAATTGAGGAGGGGAGGGGGAGAGGAGGTGGAGGGTAGGAAAAGGGAGAGAGGAGAGGAGAGGGAGAAAAAGGATGGTAGGAGGATTGGGAGGGGAGAGGAGAGAGAGAGAGAGAGAGAGAGAGAGAGAGAGAGAGAGAGAGAGAGAGAGAGAGAGAGAGAGAGACAGACAGACAGACAGACAGACAGATTTTAACTTGATTTTACTTCTCTTCACAATAAATAACAGTAAAGACCATTCACACAGCTTTCCTGAACAACTACCGATAGCATACATCCACCACTCTGAATGAAGGACAATAAAGTTAGCAACAAAGGAGTCTATCGGACAGTTAACAATGGCGATATGAATTTGCCTTTGTCTCCAATACTACAACCTACACGCACAACACACCGTATCTCTATTCCATGCATATTCCAACTACCATAACTTGTTGTTTCCTAGTTAAGCTACTCTAGGTTTTATAGGGTTTTATCTCTGTTCATGGCTTCCCCCCAAATACTCTCTCTACCCCACGAGATGGTAGTATATCCATTGCTTTTATGTTTCCTTGGCCTATACCCTCTCACCATATCCTTAAAAGCTCATAAAACGTCCTTGTCTGTGATGGAGATGTAACGAGCTCGTTTGACATCAAAGAGGAATGCTGAAATTGACTAACTGATCGACTTTGTCCCACAGAGAGGAACTGCACTCTCATAAGTAAGTAAATAAGTAGTAGGGTGACACTTGAACAATTTGACTCTGAAATATCTTAGGAGTTTACAGTTGGGTATTTTCTAGCCGTCAGGTTAAAAAAAAAAAGTGCAATGTGGTTGTCACAAAAACGTAAGGTTGTGGTGTTGTTGTTCACTACCTTTATAAGCCATGGTATAGAGTTAATAATAAGTTGGCATCTTTCATGTTTCTCCAACCGAGTCTCCAGCCAGAGATACTGTTGAAGAGAAAGATGAAAAACTTTGGCTCGTGTGTGAGAGAAGAGAGAGAGAAGAGAGAGAGAGAGAGAGAGAGAGAGAGAGAGAGAGAGAGAGAGAGAGAGAGAGAGAGAGAGAGAGAGAGGAGTGAGTGAGTGAGTGAGTGTGAGTGAGTGAGTGAGTGAGTGAGTGAGTGAGAGAGAGGAGAGAGAGAGAGAGAGAAGAGAGAGAGAGAGAGAGAGAGAGAGAGAGAGAGAGAGAGAGAGAGAGAGAGAGAGAGAGCGAGAGCGAGAGCGAGAAGAGAGAGAGAGAGAGAAGAGAGGTGAGACAGAGAGAGACAGACAAAACAGACTGACACACATGCGATAAATAAAGATACACACGAAGCCAACTCTCTTGCCAACCAAAAATCCAGCAGCATTTTAATAAGTCCTAACGTAGCACGGTTAACCTAACGCTGACACAATAAAACACACATTGCCAGCGGCGTAAATCTAAAGCATTCGAACACAACTGCACAGGCGGGAAATTCAAATCGTCCAATCATTTTACAAAGCAGGTGATTCGTCAGAACAATAAAAAAAACATTATGGAGACAAATGCAACCCTCCAGGCGTAAATATGCACAATAAATTATCACAAAGGAATGGATAAATTGATAAATTATCGCGCACTTGACAAACGTCGCGTAGTTGCCAGTTACTGTTTCTTCCGGTTTGTTTTGCATAGGAGTGAGAAAGAATTAGGGAGGAGGGAGGAGGGAGAGGGGGAGGAAGGAGGAAGGGAGAGGGAGAGGGAGAGAGGGAGGAAGGGAGAGGAAAGAAGGAGGAGGGAGGGAGGGAGGAAGGGGAGAAGTGAGGAAGAATTGGGGAGGAAGAAGGGGAGGAAGGAGGAAGGAGAAGAGAGGGAAGGAGGGAGGAAGGAGAGAGAGAGAAGAGAGAGAGAAAGAGAAAGAGAGAAGAGAAGAGAAGAATGTGAAAATGGAAGAGATGGGGACAACACTCTTCCTCCTGCCTCCCCCCTCACAATCCTCCTCCTCTTCCTCTACTACTCATCTCCCCTTCCCCTTCCTCTCCACCTCCCCATGACCCTCATCTTCCTCGTCCCTCCTCAATCCTCCTTTTCTCCTTCTTCCCCCCTTCCCTCTTGTCCTACCCCTTCCCCTCTTCCTCCCTTTCTTCCCCTTCTCCTTCCCTTCCTCTTTCCCCTTACCCTTTTCTTTCTTCCTTCCCTTCTTCCTACGTCTCTTCCCCTTCCCTCTTCCCTCCCCCTTCTCCTTCTCTTCCCCTTTCCCTTTCCCTAGCACACTCCCCCCCAGTCCCCCTTTCCCCCTCTTTTCCTCCCCCTCCCTTCCCTTCCCTTCCCCTTCCCCTCCCCCTCCCCTCCCCCCCCTTCCCCTCCCTCCCCTTTCCCCTTCACTCCCCCTCCTCCCTTTCCCCTCCTCCCCCTCCCCTCCCCCTTCTTCCCCTCCACTCCCCCTCTTCTGCCCTCCCCCTCCCATTCGTCACAGAACAACAGAGCAAGAAGGGCACAGAACACATTTACCCTTCGTATTAACTTGCCAATTATTTCATCTCTTAAAAGGAGACGTAAAAAAAAATCAAATATATATATCTCAAACTTTAAGTCAAAAAATTAATAAAATGAGTTAAATACATAATACATACATATATATATATATATATATATATATATATATATATATATATATATATATATATATCTCACAGGGGAAATTCGAGTGCAAGATGTCTCAATTATGTTCAAAAATGAGAAAGAAGGAAGAGGAAAATACGAAATATATTCGGGATAATGTTGTTTGCACAGCTGACATCTTGACTTCGGTATTTTAAAAGAGAAAGAGTTTGTCTTGAGAAATAAAGTCTTGGATTCCGAAGACGAGGAGAAGAAGAAGGGAGGAATGTATGGGAAAGAAGAGAGAGAGGAAGATGATGATGGAGGAGGAGGAGGAGGAGGGGGGAAGGAGGAGAAGGAAGGGAAGGGGGAGTAGAAGGAGGGAGGAGGATGTGGAGGTGGAGGAGGAAGGGAAGGGGGGAGGGAGGAGGAAGGGAAGGGGGGAGGAGAAGGAGGAGGGGGAGGAAGAAGAAAAAGTGGAGGAGGAAGAACAGGAAGAGAAAGAGGAACAAGAAAAGAAGGAAGAACAAGAGGAGTAGGAGAAAGAGGAGGAAGAGGAGAAGGAGCAGTCGAAAAGAAAACTAAAAAAAAAAAAAAAAAAAAAAAACGTAAAGAGCAAACGAAAGACACTAAAAAATATCAAAATATACACCAACGAAAGAAAAAAAAATGAAAAAAAGAAAGAAAGAAGAGGAAAAAAAACACCGATAATAATAAATAAACAAACTGAGTAAATCACCCCTGTCTGCCGCAGCCTTGGGAAACCCCCAAAGACAGACAGACAGACAGAGAAAAAAAAGACAAAAAAAAAGACAGATCTCGTTACAGGTGTTGCCGATTCCATAAAGTTTGTTTCTCTCTTTGGTTAGTCATGGAATGCCGTTGGGGGGGG
>NW_020868589.1:259066-264066 GCF_003789085.1 Penaeus vannamei | reverse complement strand
ATTATTATAGCAATAATAATAGTAATAATAATAATAATAACAACAATGATAATAACAATAATAACCATTATGATAATAGTTACAGTGATGGTGATCACAATGGTATTAACAACAATAACAATATTAATAGAACAATAACAATATATCCAAAATGGTAAATGAAGATTGGATAGATGGATATATCAGATGAAAGACGTTAGAAAATAGATTGTACAATTGAGATAAATAATTTAATTTTTGTTGTGATTTTTTTAGAAGTAGTAGTAGACGAGGATAGATTTTTTTTTTTTTTTTTGCAATAGTAGTAGTAGACGAGGATAGATAGGTTAAGAGAGGTCGGATAGATGGATAGATGGATAGACTTGACGCGAGATATTTATTCTAATTCCTTTTGGTGGAAACGGATGGGAATAAATGATAGATGGATAGACGCTAAAGATTTTTGCTAATAGTAATTGTTCCATAGATGATAATTAGATGACAGGATAGATTCGATAGATGGATAGATCAGAAACGGATATCTATTTTCTTATCTATTCTCATTCTTATCGGTGTGGTTGCCATTCGCGAATTTCTTTATCGTTATTGTTATCATCTTTACTCTTGTTGGCTGTTACTATTTCAATCATTATCTATCTATTCCATTATTTCCCTTATCATTCTCGTTATTATCGTTATTTATATATCCAAATACCAATTGATTTTTTTCTAACCGACTAATACTGTTTATAATTAAAATCATAATAATAACAACATCAAAACATCATTAATAACAATGATGGTGATAGTAGTAGTAGTAATAGTAGTAGTAGTAGTAGTAGGAGGAGGAGGAGGAGGAGAAATAACTATAACAATATTAATAATAATAATGATAATAATAATAATAATTATTATTATTATTATTATCATTATTATAATGATGATGATATTGGCGATAATAATGGAAAAAAATAATAAAATAAAATAATAACAATAACAATGATAATAATGATTATCATTATTATCCTAATTATCATTATCATAAAAATTAATAATAATAATAATAATAATAATAATAATAATAATAATAATAATAATAATAATAATAATAATATTAATAATGATAACAATAATAATGATGAATAATAAGAACAAATAATAATAATGATAATGATGATGATGATTATAATAACAATAACAACAGCAAAACAATAATAATAATGATAATAACAACAACAAAACAGTAATGTCAACCGGAGCAACAGCAGCAGCATCCTAGTCGCCGGAATATTTGCTAATAACATCATAAATACTATTGTTGTTGTTCTATTCCCGTGCACAGAGTATGCAGTAGCACTAACATCATTATCATTTTTAAACATGTTTACCATTAATCCGATCTTTACGAGGAGAGAAGTATCTACATTAAAACTACTTGAATTCATAGCTGATTTGATCGCAAACGCTTAGCCTGGATTCTATAAGGAGTTAGACCCCAGTGTACGTCCGGGATCCCTTAAAGAGAACAAAAGTGAGCACAAAACCTGGCTCTTAGACACTTGGATCCTTTTCCCTGGATCCCTTAAAGAGAACAAAAGTGAGCACAAGCCTGCTCTTAGACACTTGGATCCTTTTCCCTAGACACTCTGATCCTCCTTCAGGCTCTCAGATCCTCCCCGAGCGAGGCAGGTCCCCCCCTTGGACTCACCTTTCTCGAACTGGACGTTCTGGCGGTTGAAGGCCCGTGAGAAAGCGTCGAAGACCCTGGAGTGGGCCTCCGCCAGGTGGACACTCTTCGCCGCCACGTCTTTCCTCACGTCCTCCTTCGCCGCCTCCTCCTTCCTGCTCCCCGGCGAAGGAGGGGCGGACGAAGGAGGAGCGGAAGACGGAGGGAGAGAAGGAACTCCCCTGACGGCGGGCGTGGGGGACGGCGGGGTTTTCAGGGGCGCGGCGAGGGGGGCGGGGTTGGTCTGGGCGTCCGCGGCGGGGGTTTTGGCGGCGTCGATTGGGGCGAGGGACTCATGGCGGCGGGCGGAGAGCTTGCATGTATCGTGGGCGAGGATGGCGAAGGCGTCGGCGGGGAATTTCCCGAAGAAGGAAGAGAGGAAACGGGAGATCGTGCAGCGAGAAAGGAGATATTCGCACAGGAAATCACGTCCGGATAAGCTTTCCTTCCTCGCCGCGGAGGTCGAACGGAACAAAGCAGTTCAAGGGATAATGACACTTCGAAGCGTAAAGGGCCAAGGCAAAACACACCCAGATAGCGGGAAAAAAAAAGCCCTCACCGAAACAAGAATATCCACGTCCTTTTCCTGACCTCAGAAAGAAGTTAAAAAAAAAAATAGTGGATCTTTCTATCTTTCTCAGAGAGTCACTCACACACACGAAGCGGATTCGAAGAGACACCGAAGCAGCAGCGCCTCCCGAAGCGAGCGCGGGGGCGGGCGAGCGGTGCCACGACTCTCCTCCCGAGTGCCAACCCGCGACCACTCCGCGAACTGCCAGGCCCGACGACGAGTCAAGAGCACCAGTCGAAGCGGAGAGGGAGGGAGGGAGGGGGCTGGGGCAGGGGGAGGGGAGGGCAGGGGGGCTGGGGCAGGGGAGGGGAGGGCAGGGGGCAGGGGGGGGGGGACAAGGCCTTCCGTTAGCCCGCCTGCCAAACACTCTCACCCGGAACGTACACCGAGAAGAAAGGGAGATACGGAGAGGAGGAAGGAAGGTAAAAAGAGAGAAAGAGAGAGAGAGGGGGAGAAATAGGGAGACGAAGAACGGAGGTTTGACTCTCGCCTTCAAGCCACAACCACCATCTTGAGGTCGTTCTTATCGCCCCGGAGTCGTCGCTCTCAGTCCTTCCTCTTCGTCGTTTTTGTCCATCTTCCTTCTTCTCTCTGTGATTCTCTTTGGACTGCTGTTTATTTTCTCCTTCTTTTAATCCCTATGTCTTTTATTTATACTTTCCTATTTTTCTCCTGTTTTTCTCTCTTTTTTCTTTTAATTATACTTTGTTTTATTTTTCTTTAATGTTTATAATCACAATATATAAATGCTGGAAAGGAAGAACAACACAACACAATGAAAATAACAATACATAAACAAAAGATTTTTTTCTCGAAAACAAAAAACAAAAAAACAACGCAAAAATTCCTTACAAAAAAAAAAAACATACCAAAACAAACAAACTTTTTCCTACCAATGAGATCACTCACGAGAACAATAAATAATTCTGCCAATTAAGTCTAAGACATCACAAAAAATAACGTCATTCTTCAAGACAGGAAACACTTACATCAATAAGATCTCCTCCTATTACTCGTTCCGTCTTGATAAATACCACAAGATAAGTTTTCCTATTCATATATTTTACGAATACATCTTCTTATCCGTATTCAGGCCGCTGTTTTCATCATTAAACTGCTTTGCAACATTGATATCATATAAAGTTATACATGTGACGTTCGTATCTTATTTACACACCCATTCCCACAGTGTTTTGCACGCTTACACATTCAGTAACATACAACATCCATGCTAAACACACTTTCACATTCAGTAACATGTAACATTCATACTAAACAAACACATTCAGAAACACGCAACATCCATACTATTCATACTTACACATCTAGAAACATGTAACATCCATACTATACACACTTACACATTCAGTAACATGAAACATCCATACTATTCACGCTTACACATTCAGTAACATGCAACATTCATAATAAAGAACACTTACACATCCAGAAACATGCAACATCCATACTAAACACACTTACACATTCAGAAACACTCAACATCCATACTAGTTCATACACACATCCAGAACACATTCAGTAACACGCGACATTCATACTATTCACACTTACAATTTCAGAAACATGCAAATCCATAAAAACAAACACATCCAGCAAACATTGCAACATCCATAAAAACAAACACATTCAGAAACACACTCAACATCCATACTAAACACACTTACACATTCAGAGAAACATGTAACATCCACACTATTCATATTTACAACATTCAGAAACATGCAAATCCATAATAAACACACTCACACATCCAGTAACATGCATACTAAAGACACATTCAGAAACATCACACAATAAACACACATACACATCCAGTAACATCAACATCATAAAACACACTTCACAAACACTCAACAATCCATAATAAACACACTTACACATCCAGAAACACTCAACATCCATAATAAACACACTTACACATCCAGTAACACTCAACATCCATAATAAACACACTTAACACATCCAGAACACTCAATTCCATATAAACACACTACACATCAGAAACTCACATCCATAATAAACACACTTACACATCCAGAAACACTCAAACATCCATAATGAAAACATACTTACACATCCAGAAACATGCAACATCCATAATAAAAGACACTCCCACATTCACCAACTGCAACACCCATAATAAAACACACTGACACATTCAGAAACACTCAACATCCGTACTAAACACACATTCAGGAACACTCACATCCATAATAAACACTTACACATCAGAAACACTCAACATTCATACTATTCATACTTACACATTCCAGAACACATTCAGAAACAACATCCATAATAAACACACTCACACATTCAGAAACACTCAACATCCATAATAAACACACTGACACATTCAGAAACACTCAACATCCGTACTAAACACACATTCAGAAACACTCAACATCCATAATAAACACACTTACACATTCAGAAACACTCAACATTCATACTATTCATACTTACACATCCAGAACACATCCATTAACATGCAACATCCATAATAAACACACTAACACATTCAGAAACATGCAACACCCATACCAAACACATATGCTCACAGAGATACACACTCTGTCACACGCACATATCACTTAATTTGTTTCCTTTTATCGTTCGTCTGCACTTGCTATTAAGACTCAACTCCAAACACGTAAATAAACCAGTAAAACTTGATATCTAAAATCACATCAAAGATTATAT
>NW_020868589.1:254066-256566 GCF_003789085.1 Penaeus vannamei | reverse complement strand
ATTGGCAGGGAGGGGAAAGGGGAGGGGGGGAGAGGGGGGAAGGGGAGAGGGGATGAGAAGTGGAAAGGGAGGAGGGGAAGAGAGGAGAGGAATTGGTTTTTGTTTTTTTCTCTCTTCCTTTGGTGTCCTTCCTTTGTCTTTCTCATTGTCTTCCTAACCTGTATTTCACTTCGCTTGGCACGCATGCACATTGGGATAATGAGAGAGTGAGTGAAAAAGAGCGAAGGAGAAACCGAGGGAATGTGAAAGAGAGAGAAGGAAAGAGACAGTAATAAGGAGAATGGCAAAGTGTGTTTTTGAGTGAGAGAGAAAGAGGGAGAGAGAGAGAGAGAGAGAGAGAGAGAGAGAGAGAGGAGAGAGAGAGAGAGAGAGAGAGAGAGAGAGAGAGAGAGAGAGAGAGAGAGAGAGAGAGAGAAACGAACATGCAAACAAACAGAAACATACACATAATTCGAGCAAGGGAAAAGAATCACTAAAACAAAAACAAGTAGAAAAAAATAACCGAATAAAACAGACGAAAAAAGAAAAAGAAAAAAAAAAAAAAATACGTGGCTGGTTCAACTTGTTTCACCGGTTATTCTCACCGCAACTTCCCGCGCGCGCTTTCTTGCAGCGCGCGGTGAAAATAGTAGACTCGCGACCACAAACTATTTTATTACAACATTTCTTATGAATGGGTTTTCTTGTGAATGACATCCTTCACATTTCCTCCGAGTGTACGTTTAAATAGTGAGCGTACAATTTCATAATGATATGCAATGTAAAGAGAGAGAAAAAAAATGTCCGTGTTTATATTTAGATTTACATTCACGGTCATAAAACTCGTGTGTGTGTGTGCGTCCTTTATACGCATATACGCATAAATACGTATTTATGCGAGGTCTTTGCTCTGTGTGTGTTGTGTGTGTTGTGTGTGTGTGTTGTGTGTGTTGTGTGTGTGTGTGTGTGTGTGTGTGTGAGTGATGTGAGTGATGAGTGAGTGAGTGAGTGTGTGTGTGTGTGTGTGTGTGTGTGTGTGTGTGTGTGTGTGAGTGAGTGAGTGAGTGAGTGAGTGAGTGAGTGAAGTGAGTGTGTGTGTGTGTGAGTGTGTGAGCGTGAGTGTGAGTTTGAATTTAGGTGTGAGTATGAGTGTAAGTGTGACCATTTAGTGAGAGCGTGTGAACGTGAGTGCGAGGGTCCGTATGAGTGTGTGAACGTGAGAGTGAGTTCGCGTATATCGCCTATTTGTTAAAGAAATATTGCGTTCACCAATTCCGTCCCGACCCTATTACAAATAATCAAATTTAGTGGCGTCACAAACATGCCGTAAAATATTCACAAAATGAACAAGGCATATATACGACAGTGTTTTGTTCAGTGTTCAGTACCTATTCACGTCGGTTTATTCTGAACATAAGTCCACAAATGCTTCGAGAAAATGGTAAATGTTCAAACTTTTGTATTATGTTTATTCAAATACCGAAAATCTTCTTTTTTTCTTTCCAGCTGTTCTCTATCTTTCTTTCTTATTCCTTCGTTTTTACTCTTTCTTCTTTTTTATCTTTATCTATTTATCCATTTTCTTTCCCTCTCCTTCTTCCTCGATCTTCCTCAATTCGTTTCATATATTAACATTTTTTTCACATAACCATTCTTAAGAGAGTAAGAGAGGGAGAGAGAGAGAGGAAGGGAGAGGGAGAGGGAGAGGGAGGGGGAGAGGGAGAGGGAGAGGGAGAGGGAGAGGAGAGAGGAGAGAGGAGAGAGAGAGAGAGAGAGAGAGAGAGAGAGAGAGAGAGAGAGAGAGAGAGAGAAGAGACAGAGACAGAGACAGAGACAGAGAGAGAAAGAGAGAGAGATGGAAACAGGAGAGATGGGCAAACAGGATGGGAGACAGACAAACACACAGACAGAGAAGGAAACAGACAGTGAGAAGGAGAGAGAATGTGAAACAGACATACAGACAGAGAGAGAAAAAAACGAACGTGACATAGAGATGGTACATAAGAAAGAAAATTAAAGAAAACGAACGTAAATAGAGATGGCACAGAAGAAAAGAGAGAAAAGGAGAAGAAAGAAAGACAGAGTGGAACGGAGATTATCAAGGTATGCAACTGAGTAAACTTACAAAAACAAACAAACAAACAAAAAAGTTTAAGATGTACGTAAACATCAACCCCCAAAATCTTCTAATTTGCATTTGCATAAATAACTCAGTTTGCACAAGAACTGTTCACAATAAGTAGGAGGTTCCTCTGAATTTCCATAAGCAATATTCTTCATTAAGTCAACTTTCATATTGATTTATGGACCTTTTTGCAACCATAAACAACGGGTTTTATCGAAGAAAATACATCCAACTAAGAAATATCACCCCTACCCCCCCTTCCTAAAGACAAACAAATAAACAAGTAAATCTCCAAACAAATAAACAAAATAGACAAACAAATAAACGAGTAAACTGCCCAATTATCCTAATCTTGTCTTCACCCAATTCAGTTTATCCTATTTTATGCATCGCGTG
>NW_020868589.1:236566-246566 GCF_003789085.1 Penaeus vannamei | reverse complement strand
TTGAATATTGCTCGCTAGATAATATCATTTATGAAGTCGACGATCTGGTCTAAGTCGACGCGCTTCTGCCGGGAAGTATGGTTGGCTGAGTCGACGTTCCATTCACAACGGCGATGGTTGAGGACAGTGACTTGTTTTTGCCTTCCTCTCCCACTTTCTTTCTTTCCTGTTCCCTTGATCTTATATTTCCTGAACATAACGCGATAAATAATAATAATAGTCACCCATACTTTATACTTTACACGGACACAGAAACAACAGCAGAAATAGAAATAACCAGGAAATTTAAATTCAACGTATGACTACAAACACACACACAGACCAGATCCACGCAATACTACTCGCAAATAAACGCAAACATCCGCTTCCATTCATAATTCTTATAGTGTAAATGGTTAACCTGCTCGTCACGATTCGCCAGCCTTCCTCCCAGCAAATTAAACTTCACGTGGTCGAGTCAAAACAAGTAAATTAACATTCACTTCATAACCCTCTTCTTATCCAGTTCCCTTCCTTTATTTTTTTTTTTATTTCTGTATCATGTTTTTGTTCCTACTCCTTTTTTCTTCTTTTCTTTCATCATCTCCTACTCTGTCTCCTCCTTCTCTTCCTCTTCCTCCTCCTCTTCCTCCTTATCATCACCATCATCATCATTACCATCATCTTTATCATTATCATCATCTTTATCATTATCATCATCTTTATCATTATCATCATCATCATCATCATTCATCATCATCATCATCATCATCAATAATCATCATCATCATCTCGTCCTTTTCCCTCTCCTCCTCGTCCCCGTCATCCTCCTACACTTCCTTCACCACATCCTCCTTCTCTTCCTCTTCTCCTCCTCTTCCTCCTTTATCCCTTCCTCCTCCTCCTCCTACCTTTCCTCTCCCCAAACTCATACCATAACATCCCACATACAAAAAAAAAATCACAATAAAGTGTTCACCAACGACAATTTTTATTCATTATCATCATTTTTTTTTTTAGAACCAAAGGAAGTAAAGATCTAATAAAAACATGTCTTGAAAGATGCTGAAAGTCTCGAGTTGTGTCAACATTTGCATAATTTCTCGGCATATTCGACTCTAAGACTAAGCTCTCAAACACTTAGGAAATCTCCACTTTAAATGTGACTTTGAGGTAGTTCGGTGGTGGTGTTGGGGTGGGGGTGGGGGTGGGGGTGGGGAGGGGGGTGGTGGTTGTTTGGGGGATGGTGGGGTGGGGGGGGGGTTGGTAGGGTGTTGGTGGAGGTGGTGGTGTTTGTGGTGATGGGTTTTTGTGGTGGTGGTGTTGGTGGAGGTGAGGTTAGTGGTGTTGTGGTGTTGGTGGTGGGGGGTGGTGTGGTGTATTGTTGTTGATGGTGGGGGTGTTATTGTTTGGTGGTGGAGGTGGAGGTGGTGGTGGGTGGTGGTGGTGTTTGGTGGTGGTGGTTGGTGCTGTGGTGATGGTATTGTTGTTGATGGTGGGGTGTTATTGTGTGGTGGTGGAGGTGGGGTGGGGGTGGTGGTGTGTGGTGGTGGTGGCGGCGTGATGATGATGGTGATGGTGATGATGATGATTGATGATGATGATGATGATGATGATGATGATGATGGTGTGTGTGGCGTGGTGGTGCTAATGGTGATGATGGCTGTAGTAATGAAAGACCTAGAACTGCTGTTACTACCTCCACTATTACTTTCACTGGTAGTAAAAACAATACTACTTCTATCATTTTTGTTCACATTATCATGATTAAGGACTATATAATAACAATATTAATGATAATAATAGTAATAAAAATGATATTATTATCATTTTTATCATCATTCATTATTAGTATTACTATTATCAATATCATTATCATTACCATTATTATTATATATGTATCACCACTATTATCATCGTCAGCATCATCACCAATATCATTATCATTATCATCACATCATCATCACCATTAATATTATAATCCTTGTCATTATCATCATAAATATTCATGATCATAATGTTATTAATATCAATAGTCCCCCTAATAATTATGAAAATTATCATAAAACGAACAGCTGTGAGACAAAAATTGGTCTCAATCAAAATATATGATGACGAATTGCGGTTATGGTGATGATGATGATGAAAATAATGAAAACAATAATAATGGTTGTGAAGATGATGATCATAATGAAGGTACTACTACTACTACTAATAATAATGATGATTATAATAATAATAATAACAATAATAATAATAACAACAATAGTAATGATAATAATAATAATAATAATAATAATAATAATAATAATAATAATAATAATAATAATATATATGATATCAAAATATATATGTATGTGTGCGTGTGTTTGTGTGCGCATATATGTATGTATGTATGTATGTGTATGTGTATGTATATGTATATGTATGTATGTATGCATGTAAGTATACGTATGTATGTATTACGTACGTATGTAAGTATATATATGTATAAATATATATATAAACGTTTACACAGTTTTCGAGAAGAACAAAATCAAAAACCAAAAAGGGAAAGGGAGGTAAAAGAACACAAAGAACAAAATAAAAAAAAAAAAAAAAGAAAAAAAGAACAAAAAAGGAAAGAGAGGTCAAAAGAACAAGAGGGGAAGAGAGGTAAAAGAACACAATTAAGAAGACACTAAGGAATAAGAACGAGGTGAGAACTCTCGTGTAGTCGTTAGCCGGTCGTTGTAAGTGGGGCAATTAGCCATTAACGACCTCCTTTGCCACTTGTATGCATTTCAGCCATCTATGTTATGCTTCATTATCTTGTTTTTTTGTGTCTCTGTTTCTTTGGGTTTCGTTGTATTCACTTTCTTTTGATTTTTGCTGTTTGTTCATTTGTTCTTTCTTTCTTTCTTTCTTTGTCTTTCTCTCTGTCTGTCTGTCTGTCTGTCTCTCTCTGTCTGTCTGTCTGTCTTCTCTCTCTCTCTCTCTCTCTCTCTCTCTCTCTCTCTCTCTCTCTCTCTCTTCTCTCTCTCTCTCTCTCTCTCTCTCTCTCTCTCTCTCTCTCTTTCTCCAAGCACTGTCTCTCTCTCTCTCTTCTCCAAGCACTGTTCTCTCTCTCCCTTTCCCTTCCCTCTCTTCTCTTCTCTTCTCTCTCCTCTTACCTCCTCCTCCTCTTACCTCTCATCTACTATCCTCTCCTCTCCTTTCTCTTCTTCATCTCCCTTCCCCTCTCCTCTCCTCCCACTTTCCTTCCTCTCTCTTCTCCTCTCCTCTTCCTTTCCTTCTCCTCTCTTCTCTCTCGTTTCCTTCCTTCACTTACCCTCTAATCCCCTCCACCCCCCCTTCCCCCTACCCCCCCCCCACCCACCTCGGTCGCGGAGGACAGTGTTGAAGTGGCGCTCAGTTGCCAGTTAATCAATTTACGTCGTAATTAACGCCAAGCTGTTTTGTAAACATAACACACTTTTAACTTGCGAGTGTTGACATACGGAGATCGGTGTAAATGGCGCTGTTTTGGCATATTCCGGCGTCTGTGGCACGGGAGAAGGAGAGAGAGAGGGGGGGAGGGGGAATATATATTTAGAAACGAAGGGGAATATTAACAGTTAATGAATGTTGGTGTCAAAACTCGGTTGTGATAATTTATCCGAGGTTCAATTTCACGTGAAATGGGGAAGAGACCGTCTGGGATGGAGTGCTTTGGGGTGGGAATAGATAACTGTAACGATGCGGGTACATGCTATATGTTTGTGTTTGTTTGTTTGTGTGTGTGTTTTTGTGTGTGTGTGTGTGTGTGTGTGTGTGTGTGTATGTGTGTGTGTGTGTGTGTGTGTGATTGTGTGGTGTGTGTGTGTGTGTGTGTGTGTGTGGTGTGTGTGCGTGTGTGTAATGTGTGTGTGTGTGTATGTGCGCGCGCAATACAGATATTTCACATGTAAACAAACTTTTATATATTACAACTGCAACTACAGCAGTAACACCAAAACAGCATCAGCAATAACAACAATAATAGTGGTAATGACAATGATGATGATAGACATGATAATGACAATAATGATGACATTATCAATATTATTGCTATAATCACAACACTATCCTAACAATAATAATAACAAAAGCTAATAACAATGATGATGATGAAAATAATAAATAGTAATAATAAAGATAATAATATAATAATAAAAAATAATGATAATAATAAAAAGATAATAATAATATACAGACAATAAAAAATAATATAATAAAAAGAGACTGCAACAACAGCTATACTAACGATCGTTACACCAAAGCCTAATTCTGCTACTATCAAGAACAACAAAAATATCTTATCTTACGTTTAACAGTATAAAAGGCTGAACAGGGGAAGGCGCTGGGTGGAGGAGGGGTGAGGGGGGGGTAGAGGTCGGCTGGGTGGAGAGGGGAGGATGGAGGGAGAAGGGAGGGAGGCATAGAGGTCGTTGGGTGGAGGAGGGAGGAGGGAAGGATGGGAGGAGGGGGAGGGGGTAGAGGTCGTAGGGGGTAGGAGGTGGAAAGTGGGGAGGAGGATGGGCAGGGAGGGAGGGGGGTAGAGGAGGGTGATGGAGGGGGAAGGATGGGAGGGAGGGGGAGGGGGGGTAGAGGTCGCTGGGTGAGAGGAGGTGGGGAGGGGAATGGGAAAGTAGAGTGGAAGGATGGGAGGGGGGGGAGGGGAAGGATGGGAGGGAGGGGGAGGGGGGGAGAGGGTTGGGGTGCGAGGAGGGAAGGATAGGTCAGGTGGGCGGTAGGAAGGGGGTCAAAAACAAAAATTGATGGGTGAGGGGGAGAGGTCGTTGGGTGAGAAGGGGGAAGGAAGGAGGGAGGGGAGGGGGTAGACCTTCGTCGGCGGGGGACATGGCCGCTATCAGGACTATCGAAGCGCAGGCAGACCTTTTTTTTCCCTTTTGCTGTGGTGTGAAGGGGGCGTCGGGGGAGGGGGGGGGGTGGGTTGCGTAAGGTTGAACGCGAAGTGATGGGGCGAGGGGAGGGGAGTGTTAGGGCTGGTAGTGGAGGTGGGAGTGGAAGGTAGAATGTGTGTGGTGTGTGTGTGTTGTGCGTTATGTGTGTGTGTGTTTGTGTGTGTGTGTGTGTGTGTGTGTGTGTATTGCGTGTGCGTATGAATGTGTGTGTACGCGCGCGTTGTGTGTGTGTAGCAGGTAGGAGAACGTTGTTTACTGACTCTTTTGAAGCAGTAACTACTAATGCATTTTCTTTGAAGCCTTCCTACATTTTGAAAAAGATCTATTTCTCTGACGTAAATTTTAGAAGTTTCAGATCGTTCAATATAGATGGTCATAAAATATGCAAGGTTACATTTCCCTTTCCTCCTATATTTCTTTCGCCTTCCCTTTCCCTCTCTTCAAAGTCTCCTCTCTCTCTCTCTTCTCCTCTCCTCTCTCTCTCTCTCTCTCTCTCTCTCTCTCTCCTCTCTCTCTCTCTCTCTTCTCTCCTCGCTCTCTCGCTCTCTCGCTCTCTCGCTCTCTCGCTCTCTCTCTCTCTCTCTCTCTCTCTCTTCTCTCTCTCCCTCTCTCTCCCTCTCTTTCTCTCTCTCTCTCTCTCTCTCTCTCGTCTCTCTCTCTCTCTTCTCTCTCTCTCTCTCTCTCTCTCTCTCTCTCTCTCTCTCTATTCTATCTATCTATCTATCTTTCTACTATCTATCTCTCTAAATAACTATATATCTTACATATATTATAACACATATATATTATATGTACACACACACATATATATGTACGCATATTGTATGTGTGCACATGCATGTATGTATGTATATCTAGCCACTGGTATTGCAAACCACAGCACAAAATGAAGAAACAGATGTAACAGACAGCAAATTGAAGAAACAATGTAACAGACAGACAAATGGAGAAACAATATACAGCAAGACAGGTCAACGGACAGGAGATGGAGGCCAGGTTCAAGCAATCGGGGGTGGGCGGGGGGCAGGTAATGTAAATCTCATCAGATCCGTTCTCCAAGCGACAAATCCTGCTTCGAATTTAGAAAAGGGGCGCTCACGAGGAGGAGGAGGGGAGGAGGAAGGGGAGGAAGGAGGAGGAGGAGGGGGAGGGGAGGCAGGTATGGGGGAGGGGAAGCGGGGCAGGCAGGCAGGCAGGAGGAGGAGGAGTAAGAGGAGTGAGAGAGAACGAGGAGGAGGAAGAGGAGCAGGAGGGGACGGAGACGAGGAGGAGTGTGGAAAACCAAGCGTTGGAGGAAGATAGCAGAGGAAAGAAGGAGCAGGGAGAAGGAGGAGGGGAAAGGATTGAGATAGATAAAGATGGAGATGAAAACATAGGAGGTGGAGGAAGGTTTATGATAACTAGTGAGGAGGCAAAGGCGTAAGCATGAGGATAAAGATACTAGGACAATCAAATGGAAACACACACACGCACACACTAACACGCACGATCGCGCACGCACCATATAAACGTAAAATTAAATCTCCAAAAAATAAAACACTAACCATCCAATTTCGAAAAAAACGCACACTAAAAATAACATAGAAAAAAAGTAACAGAAATCACACACAAATAACACAAAGAATTAAAAAAATAAACAACAGAAACACACAAAAAAAAACATCAAACTCGAAGCAGGTGACCGAAAAGGGGAGGCCGAAGAAGCATCAGCGGCGCCAGGAAAGCGATCCGGCCCACCTTAACTCCGCGGTAACACAATACCCAGGTAACGCTTAATACTGGACTTTACCCCTGTCACGTCACGGAACCGGTGGGGGGGGGGGGGCAGGAGATGGGACACGCGGATAATAGGATACTTTGGCGAAGGAGAATAGGAAGAAGGATACGGACGGGACACACACTCACACACTAGCTACGTTATGGAAATAGGGGGTAGGTTTTGTGTGCTGTGTTGTGTGTGTGTAGTGTGTGTGTGTGTGGTGTGTATGTGTTGTGTGTGTTACATGTGTGCAGTGTGTGAGTGTGTGTGTGTGTGTGTGTGTGTGCTGTGTGTGTGTGTGTGTGTGGTGTGTGTGTGTGTGTGTGTGTGTGTGTGTGTGTGTGTGTGTGTGTGTGTGTGAGTTTGTGTGACTGTGAGTGTTGTGTGTTCATATTATCCAATAATCAAAGAAACATAAAACTCTCCTTAATTCATACATATGCACTGTACATACACTACAGCTACCTTGTGCTTGAAATCTTTCAGACTGTTTACCTGTTCCAAACGTCTACTTACAAAAATCTACTTAGATTTTCTTTTTAAGTATTGAATTTACGATATCATTAACGTGACCACTCTCCGGCCTCTTAAAAAATACGAAATTCAATTTACGTCACGTGTTTCAAGTGAGACGAAGGAAAAGCACACAGCAACTTTTCGTCCGCCGAGAAGCAGACTTAGTTAGTTCTGTTGAAACTTTCTCTATAAATGTTCTTTGGTTGTTCTTATTCATAACTTTTGCAAGACTATATAATGCATAAAAGGGTATCAAAGCGAAGGGTGAGAGGGTATTTTAGAAGGAATATTCGATCGCTATAGTGTCTGAAAAGATGATTTAGGATTTTGTGTGTTTCCGGTTCTGTGACGAAAGGATGACGATTTCAGTGACGTCACCGAATGGCAATCACACACACATGCACACAGACACGTTATGCACACCACACCACACAACACACACACACACACACACGCACACACACAATACACACACCACACAATACACACACACACACACACACACACACCGCACCACGCACACACACAAACACATACACACACACACACTCACAAACAACACACACACACACACACACACACACACACACACACACACACACATATATATATATAATATATATTATATATATATATATTATATATATATATATAAGTGTTGTATGTGTTGTGTGTATGTTGTGATGTGTGTGTGTGTGTGTGTATTAGAGAGTTGAGAGGGATCCAATGTACACATCGCCCATCAATCACCATCCCACGTGACATTTCGCTGGACTTAGAGTTCCGCCATGAATTAACAACCGAAGATCAATGTCCAAAGGTGAAGTGTGGGTGACGTGAGCGAAGGTGGGTGCGAGGGTGGGGTGAAGTGAAGGCGGGAGCGAAGTTTGGTGAAGTTGGGGCGAGAGCAGGTGGGGTGTAGTGGGGCGGTGTTGAAGTTTGAAGGGGGAGCGAGTCAGTTGGAGAGAGCAGAGCAGGATGGGGGGGGCGGACGCAAGTTTAGGGTGAAGTTGAAAGGCTGAGCGAAAGCTGGGGGGAGGTGATGGAGAAAGCAGGTTGGATAGGATGCGGGGGGTGCAAAGTTTGAGTGAAGTGAGGGGAGCAAAGAAAGAAAAAGCAACTGGACGGGAAATTGAGGCAAGCAAGTATTAGAAAAAGAAAGCTGAAGGGGAGAGGAAGCAATGGCAGAAAAACAGAAAAAAAAGAGAGTCGTATGAAGGAGAGAGGAGCAAACGACAAGAAGAGCAGAGGCGAAGGAAAAGGCGAGAAAAAAGAAAGAAAGGTTGAAGAGAAGAGGAAGCAAGAGAAAATCAGAAAAAAAAGAAGGGTGAGAGGGAGAAAAAATACAAATGAAAAGAGGGGTGAAAGCATTAGAAACAAGAAGACATAATAGTAACAAAAGCAAGGAGAAGCAAGGAAACAAAAAAATAAAATTAAAAATAAAAAAAACGTTAATAATAAATGTATATACAGGATACAATTTGATATATATAAAGATAGAAAGTATGACTAATGTTAGCATTAACGAACAATTCAGTGACAATAACAATAATAATGATTAATAATTGTTGATAATAATAATTAATTGATAATAATAATAATAACATAATTAATAATAAACAATAATAACAAACAAACGCAATACAACCAGTGGCACAATACCAATAATAACGATTAATAATAATAATAAAATATGAATAACAACAATAACAATAATAAAATGATAAATTAATAATAATAATAATAATATAACAATAATAATAATAATATTAATAATAAACAATAATAATAATAATTTAATAAATATAATGCTGCTGCTGCTGCTGATGATTATTGCATGATGATGATGATTATAATGTATAATAATAATAATAATAATTAATAATATAATAATATATAATTAATAATAATAATAATAATAAAATAATAATAAAATAAGTTGATAATAATAAATAATAAAATTAACAATAATCTGATAATGACAGTTAATTAATGAAAGTCAACTGTTATTATCATAAAAACATTAAAAAAACATTAACTGCAACATTTACTAATAGGAACAAATGTAAAGATCAATTTTTGAAAAAAAAAGACAAGCAATATTTTATATGGACCATTATCATGTTCTTCGTTCAAAATAAAAAAATTGCTTGGTGGAAAATGTAGACAAAGGAAAGGAAGGAGAGGAAACAGGATAAAAGTTCGATAAGAAAGAAGAGAAAAGAAGAGAGGCAAGAAGACGAATAGAAAGGAGAAAAGAAGGAAGAAGTAAATAAAAATAGGAAGAAGAAGAAAAAAAGAAAAATGACGAAGAAGAACGAAAAACGAAGAGTACGAAGAAGAACAGATAAAGAAGAACTAGAAGAACGAAGAAGGGGAAGATGGAAGAAGAAAGAAGTGTTGGGGCGTGCACCAATCGCAGCACAAAGGTTCACGACCTCATCAGCTGCCCCTGTGGAGGGGGGCGTGGGCAGGGGCCAGGGATGGGGGGAGACATGAGGGGAGAGGGGGGCGGATGGGGAAGGGAGGAGGAGGCTATGGGATTGGTGAGGGGAAAGGTGAGAGGGGATGAGAGGGCGGAAGAGGAGGGGGATGGATGAGAGTGGAAGAAAAGGGGAGAAGGTGAGGGGATGGAGAGGAAGTGAGAAACGGGGAGAAGTTTGAGGGGAAAGGGGAGAGGAGAGGAAGAAAGGAGAAGGAGGAAGAGCGAGGAAAAGAAGAGGAATGAAAGAAAGGAAAAGGCCCAAAGGGAAGGGAGAATGAAAAGGAAAGTAAGGGAAAAAAAAGAAAGGGAGGAGGAGCAGGGGGGGAAATTTCCCTC
>NW_020868589.1:211101-228601 GCF_003789085.1 Penaeus vannamei | reverse complement strand
CTGTTACGATTGGAAAATGATAGGAAACTCCTAATATGTTCCCTTACCAGCTCACGGCTCTTAGGAGCTACTTTTGTTGCAGTCTCTCCTAACCCCCTCTTGTCCCCTTGCATCACACCTGCTGATTGCAGCTTGAGCACAACAGTACGTACACGTTTTCTGGAAATGCCGTGTATAGACAGAAAACCAGCAGCACACACTTTATACTCAACTTCATCACTCCTTACTGAATATTGAATGGTTTGCGTACGCCTCGACTGCTTGCCTGGCTCCACACGTGATCGCTGCACATTAACACTATGAACAAGCCGAGCTATATATTCATTTTGCTTTTCATAATTTCCCAGTTGCCAGAAATCCTTAAAAATAGTTTTCACCTTATCACCAAGGCGGGACATACAACCACATTTACACAGTGGTCCAATAGATCTAGCTGGCATAATTTTGCCTGTGTTAGCACTAACATAAGATACACCAGTATTGCGTTTCTTCTTGGCAACCTCATATTTCCATGTATCTGGGCGTCTTACACGATTGCTTGACCTTCCACGGTCTTTGGTTGACCTCCTCGACTCGCCAGAATCACTCATGACTCCTGTCACACAACAAAGGCGCAAAAAACCCCTGGGAATGTGACTGAGGCTTCCCGGCCGCCCCTCAGTCGATGTATTGCGCCCATTGGCTGGATCCGCGGGGGTGCGGACCTGTGATTGGCCAGAGTTAGGCCCTGTCTATTCTGAGATTCTGATTCCAGGCCAGCGGACGGCGGGCCTCAGGTGGGCGTAGTGATGGGTATTCCCTCCACCCTTAAACCAGAGGCTTAAATCCAAAGCAAACACTATAGACAGGAAGATTGAAGAGCGCATGCAATCCCTTCAAAATAATCGTGTTGTCCAGAGTGCTGCCATCTATCGGTGGGCGCACTAACGTTCGATGTAAACAACACAGAAATAGCTATTTGTTACTTCACATGATTCTTATTCATATTTATTTAAACTATTTTTCCAACTGCAACAATTTCCCGTAATCCAAGCTTATTCATTTAATTCTAAATCCCAACAGCGTAAACAACGTAAATGTACAAAGTATATAATAATTTAATTAATTACTGTGACAAGTCGGTATCAATTCCTACGTTTTCTTGAGCATATCTGTAATGTGCGTTTACCCGTCCCAAACGCTCAGGGTGAACGGTTTCGCCGCACAATGCACCTATCAGCTGATTATTGTAAACAAAAGCCTTCCACGGCGGACAACGCAGAGACTCGTCGAGATTATTTACTTTACTGATTAAGAACGTGATGAAGGTTTACAACTCATGTAGACGACTTCTTTAACTTATATTAGTGACTAACAAAGATAGAAAGGTAAAATGAAACATGGGTTACAGCTCGGACAGATATACTTTAGACATTAGTTAGTGGCTATTGGAAAGATATACTTTGGACTCTTTAGTTAGTGGCTATTTTGGTTCTAAATAAACGGGCCGCGATGCGAAGCGAACTACCACCAACCCTAGCCCAGCTTCGCGACGCAATGCCTGGCTAAACGTCTTGTCAGGTTGATTATTTACACGACCACCACGCAACGCTCGGTACATTTTAATCATGTGAACGCAGGGAATAAAAATGCGAACGACTTTTATTTCCCCACGCCAAAGTAAAGAATGTTACTCAAATTAACAAAGGGATAAACGGAAATATAAACTAAATAATTATCTTGTTAATAGATGAACAAAGAAAAAAAAAGTAAAAATCGAAAATGAAAAAGAAAATATAAAGATATGGAAAAAAAAGAGAAAAGAAAAACATGCATGTGAGCATAATAATGACTAGTAAGTTCACATGAAAATTAGAGAGAAATAACAGCTTAATAAAATAATAAAACCACACAAAAATGCTCTCATTTTGCAATTGCAATGCAACCAAAGGCATTAAAAATCAATACAACCACAAACTGAGAATACAATGCTAATAGAAAACCATATATCATCATTTAAGTAATAATCATATTTGTAGTTTATCTGCAAAACATTAGATGACTTTAAAACACAGCATAAGCTTTATGACTTTTAAACACAATGCTTGTAAAACTTTGGCCTTTAAGTTCTTAAATTCACTTTGCAAAATATTGCCATACCTTTAAACAATCTATTATTAACTTGCTTTAATGAAAGAGCTAGGCCTACTGCCTTGAACCGCTATCCTTTAGGTGCAACTATACATCATAGTACCTGACCTCATGAGGTTCTCTTCTAAGATTATTTTGCATTCAGAACAGCCCTGTAAACATACCCAGTAAAGTATGAGATTACATTATCCTCCAACCCATTTTACAGGATAGAAAAATCTGATTCAAATTTATGGTATAAAATGTCGTTTTACATCTATCTAATGAAAGATGGTCTACTAACACTGTAACAAATTGGTTTTCTATATCTTCCCCTTCATTTATGCATTCTTAAAAATGTTGCATGGTAAATCACATTTCCTGCAAAGATCCTGTGTACCTTTTTTACAAGTCTGCTAATTATAGACCTATATTTATTTTTGTTACACCAGCTCTTTTTAAATATTAAGTTTCATGTTGCCTCTGGCCCTTGCTTGCATGTGATCTATAGTAATAAGTAAAAAAAAATGTTTTTTAATAGTTCAATGAAAACACACACATACACAACAAAAACCTTCCTAATCCAGGGTCTTCACCCCCAGACTCCCTCCCTATTGCTGTATTTCCCTGCCAGGAAATTCACCCTTCTCTATTGCCATGATCTTAACAGTGCAGCATTTGTCATGACATATTCTCTTCCTTTCTGTTATATTATCTTTCATAAATTATTTCATTCATTTAGAAAAGTATTTTCTATGGCTCCTCTTAAGCTATATCTGGACCTAAACAGATAATTTCGAACAAGATCTTCAACAATGTTGACAGGATTTGGTTCATCTGTGGAAGCTTAGGAATTACTATCAATGTCATTTTAACACCTTGGGGGATATAAAATGGATTCCCTGACTAGTTGCTGATCTGACCCCAGGTGACCTTTCATTACCAATACTAAAGCTAAAGAAACTAAAATAGCTGCAAGAAAGGATCTCTGAGATAATAAGCTAATAAGAGCAAGGTTAATAGCAATAATAGTAGTAATAACAAAATCAATATCAATTATTACCATCATTATGAACAGAAAGATAATATTATTGATAATAAAGGTAATAATACTTATAACAATATAATTTATGATATTGATAGTGATGATGACAATTACAACAATAATAATATGAAAGTTAATGATAAAAATAATAGTAATGATAGTAATCATGATAATAATGAAAATGCTTACTGATCTGACCCACGTGATCTTGCATGGTATCTACTCAGGTGCTGATCTGACCCCTGGTGACTTACTTAGGTCTAAAGCTAAAAAACTAACATTGCTGCTAAAAGAATGATTCAAAGAATAATCTGATAATGTGTGATAGTAATAGTTATCTTAACAGTAATAGTAATAGATGGAAATATTAATGATGATAATAGTAATGATCATGGTAATTATAATTATTTAAATTGATAGTAATAAAAATAACAATAACAATTATAGTAATGATAATAATAGTAATAATGATAATAGTAATAATAATAATAATAGTAATAATACTCATTTATGAAATTGATGATAATAAATATAAAAATAATAATGATGTTTATAACAACAATAATGATATCATTATCATCATCATAATTATCATTACTATATTTACTAGTGCTGTTATTATCATCATTATGGTTATCATTATGATTATTATTATTATTTTTATTTTTTTAGTGTTATGCTATTCTATACAAAAACCTAATGTGCATTAGTGCTTTCTGCAGGGTCTTTCGAGACATCGTGAACTACTCGTGTGTGTGTGTGTACATATATGTATATGTAATATATATATATATTTATATATCTATATCTTTATCTATATTCATATTCATATATAAATCAACATTCCTCAACAAAACACCAGGAAGGAATGTCTCCTTTTCAGTGTTGCGTCTATTCAGGATATATAGTGGCTATGCAGAAGAAATAGACCTTAATAACTCTCACAGCTTGATATGTACACCCGTGCTCTAAAGTGTCGGGAAAAGTGATTAGAAACCAAGCCATCCCTGTCATAGCCAGAAGTGAAGGAAAGTTGTGTTTTGAAATTTAATGGTATTTAGTTTATTCTTTAAGGTATGTATGTAACTCTATCTTGCTGTGCATACTGAGGTAAAGAGAATGTTTCCTGGGGTGGTGTTTGGGGGTAGAGCCTCCCATCAACCCTCCCCTTAGGCAGTGCCCAAAGGGAACGCCTAGTCACAGCAAATTAGATTAATAAATAACGTTTGAGACATGGAATTAGGCTGCATTATTGGTTAGGACTATTGGGTGGTGTAAAAACCCATAGAATTTACCGAATGGAGGGTTGGATTCCAGTAGTTTTTGAAAGTTGGTGTGTCGGTCCATACACTTTCAATGGTGGCAGACACATCCGTAGTGTTTCATTAGCTGATTTTAAGCATTTTTTAAGTTGGGTTTATGCATTTCTGTTATCAATTTTAATTTCCGTTTCTTTTACACTGTAATTTCCCGGATATACTTTATGCCCTCCCATGCTACTGGGACTTATCACATCAAGATTCTCAGCTGTGATTACTACGGAAATTATCATCAGATTCATCCTTGTCACATGAGAATAAATCTGATGGTATAAATATTGTCTGGGAAGTCCCAAATGTCATAAATATTAAAATAACCATAATTTCTATCATAATAGTTACCTTTTACTTTTGGCTTATTTTTCGATGGTATAGCATCCTTCTTCAGGTTTCTCCTATGTCGAGGAACTGGCAAACCTAGTATTTCATATTTTAGCCTTCTTTCGTAGTCTGTTTCCTTAAAATGGACACTGCAAATTCTCTCAAATTTAAAGTTTACCTTTTTCTTTCCAGAGAAAATTACCCACTCTTCTCTTATTCCCTCCTCCTTTGGAAATCGGTGATAAAGTGCATCCTTGGGGCGGTCCCCAAGTCTGCAACCAACCACCGAACATCCACTGGGCATTGTGGCTTAGCGCGCTTGTAGGCCAATCGAGCGAAAACAGGAGAAAGAGGGGGATCCTAAGATAGACTTTCTTCCCACACTTAAATCCGAGGCATAAATCCCAAAGTGAACACTGTAGAGAGGAAGACAGGAGATCGCATGTCCATTCCTTCCCAATCGGGGTGCTGCCATCTATCGGTGGGCGCAGTAACGTTCGATGTAAACAACCCGGGAATGATTATTTCCGGGTTACTCATTGGTTTCGTATGATTCCAATTCGTATTTATTCAAACTATTTATACGTTTTCAACCATTTCCGTTTATTTCTTTAATTCTATATTTAACTGCGTAAACAACGCAAATGTACATAGTATATAATAATTTAGTTAATTGTAGTGTAAGTCGGTATCAACAAAAAAGCGAAATAATATTCATCCTCATCAAAGAAAAGTGTGTATACTCAAATTTACAAAGGAATGAGGAAATATTTACCAACTAATTGCCCATACAAAAAAAAGAAAAAAAAAAGTGAAAAAAGATAAATAAAAGGAAAAAATAGAAGAGAAAGAGGAAAAACACATGTAAGCATAATGATTGTAGAGAATAGAATGTAAAATCAAATATTTAACTAGTAGCACTCTGTTTGCATGCAAAATTAGAGAAAAATAACAGCAGAATAAAAGAATATTATTCCCCATACATACAGTATAAAAAAAGAAAAGAAAAAAATGCTAACTCATTTTGCAACTGCAATGCAACCAAAGGCATTATAAAATCAACATAACCACAAACTGAGAATGCATTGCTAATGTAATAACTAACATATTATTCGGATATCCTTTAAGTAATCATTATATACATAGGTAATCTGTAAAAGATTGGATGACTTTAAAATTAAACTCAAGAAATTTGTTTGCTTTCTCAAACGACATCCATACAAGCCCTTGCCACCGTAGAGAGCTAGACTTCTGCTTGCTAAAACAAGTGGTGTACCGTCACCATAAATAAATTTAAACTAATTGAAAAATGAAAGGTAATGGAGATGATGGGAATTATTATTTTTTTTTTTTATAAATCATAAATTTTTATAAGACGAACATTCTATCTCTTACTTTCAAACTCCTTGTCTCTCTAAATCAAAAATATATCTACAATTCTAAGATTAGAGAATATTTCAAGTGAAAAAAGTCTGAGAAATCATAGCAACATTCATCTGTTGATATTGTATTTGGTGACTGTTATATTTAACTTCATAAAATTGTATGTATGGGAATGGTTAGGCCTATATTTTAATTCAGTGATGTTCATTTGTTTTGATAGCTGTCAGAGTGTAAGAGTTGCCCATCGGAAGTGTGTCACTGTTTTAGAGGCACTTCATATGAATATAGGAGAAAATATTGAACTTTGTTAAGATGTTTGGGTAGATTTATTTACTTCTTTGCCATCTTCATGTGGCACTAGCTTGTCAGCTGTTTTGAAATGCACGGTCAAACTGTTACCAATCGCTAATGAAATAAACTCCACCCTCAACTGAGGCATAAGTTATCTGTCTCCGAGATTGTAGGTGGAAATACTTGTCTATTGCTTTTGAAACCCAAGTATGTATATGTCGTGTGTTATTTTGGCATTTCTATGCTCTGCAAGGACTGTTATGATTTGTACTTTATAAAAAGACACTTCCATATGTCTGGCATCACTGAAAAGGGCTTGTCTGCCTTGGAAAATGACTTAAGGAAATATACTAGACATAAATATCAATACCATGAAGATTATTTGTTTCGGAACATCAAATTTTCCATTTTCTCTTCCCTCTCAGGTCTGGATTCCTAAATTTTGTTTAATAAAATTATGAAAAATTTGAAACAGATATGAACTTCTTTCCAAGCATTATTACAAGTATCATAATGATATATACTTATATTATCCAATTTATTACATAATGCTTGTAAAACTTTGGCCTTTAAAGTTTAAGTGAAATACTGTCATATCTCTTTAATAACTCTATCATTAACTTCTTTTGATGAAAGAGATAGGCCTACTGCCTTGAACCGCTATCCTTTTGGTGCAATAATACATCATAGTACCTGACCTCATAAGGTTCTCTTCTGCTATTAAAACCTAACACTGTTTCAAACTCTTGCCTTTTCAGAACAGCCCTGTAAAAATACCCTGCAATGTATGAGGCTACATTATCCTCCAAACCATTTTACAGGATAGAAACATCTGATTCAGAATTTGTGTGTAAAAAATGTTGTTTTACGGATGCAATTTTAATAATGTTGATGGAAAATCACATTTCCTGCAAGGATCCGGAATACTGTGTACCTTTATTACAAGTCTAATTGTGGATGTATTTGTTTTTGGTACCAAAGATTTTTTTAAAATTTTTCTTTATTATTTTTATCATTACTACTATTAGCATTATCATTATCATCATTATTATTATTATCATCATCATTACCTAATTACATTTACTATTGCTGTCATTACTATCATTGTTATTATTATTTTATTATCATTATGTAATTACATTTACTATTACTGTCATTACTACCATTGTTATTGTTGTTTTATTACTGTTATTATCATTATATTGGTAATGCTGATACTAATACTACTAATAATAGCAATAATATTAAGGTAAATTTACAGTGGATAACAATTAGGGTTATAGTAAAAAAAAATAATAATAAAATAAAAAAAAAAAAGTATTACTTTGACACAAACTAAGACACTTTTCATCTATGGCTAAAGGTGTGCAAATAAAAAATAAAGGAGATATACGAGAGAAGATAAGATCGCAAGTAACGCTATGACCACTTGACTCATTTCTGCGATCCTTTAAGTAGTCCATGTATTACTACACTTGTGAAGAAAATTATTTTGTGAATTTCAACACCTGACTTTCCTAATTCATGTATTGTATGTATTCCTTCATTTTTATTTTTTTTTTTTTTTTTTTTTTTTTTTTTTTTTTTTTTTTTTTTTTATTCTTTACAAAAACCTATCATACATATGCATTTTCCACAGGGACTTTCAAGACCTCGTGAAAGCCAATTCTTCGACAAAATGCCTGTGAGGAATGTTTCCTTTTCAGTGTTGCGTCTATTCAAGGTCCTTTGTAAAACAATATAGTGGCTATGCAGAAGAAATAGACATTAATAACTATCACAGCTTGATATGTGCACCCATGCCCTAAAGTACCGGCAAAAGTGATTCGAAACCAAGCCATCCCTATCATAGGCAGAAGCAAAGGAAGTTTAGTGTCTTGAAATATAATGGTATTTAGTTTATTCTTTAAGATATGTATGTAACTCTATCTTGCCGTGCATATTGAGGTAAAGATAATGTTTCCTGGGAAGCTGATGGGGAGCTCTCCATCAGGCAGTCGGGCACACCTAGTCACAGCAAATTAGACTGATGAGCAAAGTTTGGGAAAATTTACAGAGGATAACAATCAGGTTTGAGTAAAAAAAAAAGAAAAAAAGTATGGCATGGTTCCTTGGACGTGAAATAAGGCACTTTTCATCAATAGCATAAAGTGTGCAAATTGAAAATAAGAGAGATTCACCCATCTTTTTCTAAGTTCTTCGCCATGTTGACATCGCGAATGTAAACAAAATTATGACCACTGAACACATTCCTGCGCTCTCTCAAGTAGGTCATGTATTAATATGCATTTGTCAAAACAATATTTGGCTAATTATCAGTATCTGCTGTTCCACATTTATACTTTCAAAGGCCTTTGTTAATGTTGTTATACTTCATTTACGTGTTTCAAGATTTATTAGATAGTGATTTACGGGAATCAGTCTAAAGAACTTTCTGCGCATGCACATTTTTGCATTTCTGTTGCCAGTTTTGACAGGACCAGTGACACCGCGTCGATTGTTGTTCTAAAAGACTATACAGTGACAACGAAATAGAAAAAGACCTTAATGACTAACACTGTTTGATTTCTGAGGCCATCAAGTACCCCAAATCCCCCACAAAATTGATCAAAACGAAGCGGTCCACAATAGACCGACCGACCGGCTGAAAGAATCAAAGGAAAATTGACAGTTCGGTCTTTCAATACATAAAGGTATTTGGTTTATTATTTACAGTAAGGATGTAGCTCTATCTTGCCGTACATACCGAGGTGAAGAGAATGTATCCTGGGGGGTGTTGGGATCCTCCCCTCGGTCAGTGCCCAAAGGGCACGCCTAGTCATGGCACTTTGAATTATTAGGTTTGGTTGGGTTATGAGTCAGGATGTTTCTTTGGGTTTGGAAGGCATGAAACCCCGTAGATTTTGCCGAAAAATGGGCTGGATTCCCATAGTTTTTCAAATTTTGGTGCGTAGACTTTCAAAGGTGGCGGGCATGTCTGTAGTTTCATTAGCCAATCTATAGCATTTTTTGTGCTAGTTTTATGCATTTCTGTTTGCAATTCTTCTTATTTAAGCCTGTTTAACCCCATAATTTCCCTGCTATACTTCATGCCTTTCCCTGGTATCGGGACTTAACACATCAGGTTGTCAGCTGTGATTGCTACAGAAATGATCACGAGATTGCTTCTCATGATATAAATATTGTCTGGGAAGTCCCAATTGTCATAAATGGTAAAATAACCATAATTTCCATTATGATAGTTACCTTTTAGTTTAGGAACACGTATCGTTGGTATAGCATCATTCTTCAGGGTTCTCAAGCGTCGAGGAACTGGTAAACGTAGCATTTCATATTTCAACCTTCTTTCATAGTCTGTTTTCTTAAAATGGACACTGCAAATTCTCTCAGATTCATAGTTCACCTTCTTCTTTCCACAGAAAATTACCCACTTTTCTCTTATTCCCTCCTCCTTTGGAAATCGGTGATAAAGTACTTCTTTAGGGCGGTGCCAAATTCTGCAACCAACCACCGAACATCCACTGGGCATTGTGGCTTAGCGCGCTTGTAGGCCAATCGAGCGAAAACGGGAGAGAAAGGGAGATCCTAAGATAGACTTTCTTCCCACACTCAAATCCGAGGCATAAATCCCAAAGCGAACACTGTAGAGAGGAAGACAGGAGATCGCATGTCCATTCCTTCCCAATCGGGGTGCTGCCATCTATCGGTGGGCGTAACAACGTCCGATGTAAACAAACCAGGAATGACTATTTCCGGGTTACTCAATGTTGTTTCGTATGATTCCAATTCGTATTTATTTATACAATTTCATCCATTTCCCATTTATTTCTTTAACTCTAAATCTTAACTGCAAAAACAACGCAAATGTAAAAAGTATGCAATAATCTAATTTATTGCTGCGGCAAGTCGGTATCAACAAAAAAGCGAAATATTTATCCTCATCAAAGTAATGTGAGAGGAATGAGGAAAAATAAACAAAAAATTGTCCATATAGACAAGACAAAATAAGAAAAAATAGAAAACAAGAAAAATGGAAAATGGAAATGAAAAAAGAAGAGATAAAAGATAAAGAAATGTGGGAAAATAGAAAAGAAAGAAAAATAATTATAAAGAATATCTGGTGAAATCAAACATGTAACTTGTAGCACTGTTTACATGCAAAATCAGAGAAAAATAACAGCTGAATAAAAGAATAATATGATTCCCCATACAGATAAAACCAAACCAAAAATGTATATTCAATTTGCAACTGCAATGCAACCAAAGGCATTAAACAATCAATACAACCACAACCTGAGAATACATTACAAATGTAAAAACTAACATATCATTAGGATATCCTTTAAGTAATCATTAGATTCATAGTTTATCGGCAAAAGATTGTATTTTAAAATTCAACATAACTTTTATGACTTCTCCATGCATACAAGGACAAAAAAACATTACAAATAAAACAAAACAGAACAAATCTTGATGCACAGTACAACTAAAATGCAGCTTTTAAAAGATATAAACAAAAGGACAAATGAATAAAGACTGCAAAAGTTAAATAAACAAGACATAAATATAAATACCATGAAGATTGCTTGATTTGGATTCTATAGATATTTATGGAAATATGTTATAATAATGCACCATATAATAGAAATGATTATCTGTGACATAATATTTTTTCTATGGGAACATAAATTTTTTTATTTCTTCTTCCCTCTCAGGCCTTGATTCCTAAATTTTGTTTGATAAAATGATAAAAAAGAAACAGATATGAATTTCTTTCCAGGCATAATTACAAATATAATATATATTTATATTATCCAATTCATCACATAATGCTTGTAAAACTTTGGCCTTTAAGATATTCTTAAATTCAGTTTGCAAAATACTGTCATATCTCTTCAATCAATCTATCATTAACTTCTTTTGATGAAAGAGATAGGCCTACTGCCTTGAACCGCTATCCTTGTAGTGCAATAATACATCTTAGTACCTAACTTCATGAGGTTTTCTTCTATTAAACTTCACACTATTTTGCACTAGTGTCTTTTCAGAACAGCCCTGTAAACACACCCAGTAATGTATGAGATTACATTATCCTCAAACACATTTTCCAGGATAGAAACAGCTGATTCAGAATCTAATGAAAGATGGCCTACTAACTCGAACTATATCTTCCCCTTCATTGGTGCAATTTTAATAATGTTGCAAGGCAAATCATATTTCCTGCTAGGATCCTGAATACTGTGTACCTTTTTCATGTCTGCTAATTCTCGAGCTATATTTGTTTTTAGTACCCTAGCTCTATATATATATAAATTAGCTTTATTATATATATATATATATATATATATATATATATATATATATATATATATATATATATATAATATATATAATCATATATATATGGGGGTTGCCTCTGGCCTTGACTTGCATGTGATCTATAGTAATAAGTAAAAACAATGTTTTTAGAATAGTTCAATGAAAACACACACACCTGCACACACACACACACACACACACACAACAATCTCCTAATCCAGGGGCTTCACTTCCTGAGTTCCTTCCTATTGCTACCAGGGCTCCACCCTTCCCAATTACCATACTCTTATTATCAGTGCATCATTTATCATGACCTATTCTCTTCCTTTTTGACATTATATTTAGCCCGAGTAAATTATTTAATGTATCAGTGAGTGCAGTTTCTCCCTTTATGAGTGTGTTATTCAAGGGCAACATTTCAGCTTTTTTGGTGGGGAGGCAAGTGAAGCAAACAAAAATTTACAAAAGTTTTTATGGCTATACTTAAGCTTTATCTGGCCCTTGGGAGAGGCAAACCAGACCTTGAGAAGGGCAACTGCTTCTACAGGCCCCCCAACTGACACCCCTTGTGTCATTACATATTCCTGGAAATGTACATCAAAGTATTACATGAGGGACAAATTTTGGAGTAGTTTTAGTAATGCCTGTAATAGACAGAATGACCAAAAATAAAAAACTTTCCATCTATGTAATTACCTCTGTCATTTGGTTATTAGAAAATTGTGCAACACATAATCTTTTGGTATACATTTACAGGAAAATGTAATGGCTCTATAATAATCAAAGAGAAAATCTACACTCACTAATATATGAAATAATCTGTGTAGGCAAAAAATAAAGAAAATAAGTTGTGATAAATGCTGTACGGAAAGAAAGTCTATAATGATCAGGTGAGGGTTTGTGGGCCGAGCCCCCGTTAGAAAGAGACAGTAATTGGATGGGGTTCTGAGGGCAAAGCTGCTGGGTTATTAGGTTTTGGTTCACACAGCGATGAGTGTGGATTTCCAGGAATGGCTGGAGGGTGTTTCCCAAGAGCTATGCACCAAAACCGAAGCCCCAAAACCAGAGTATCATGCGAATCCAACCTTTCCACCCTTCTATCTATTCCCTAGATGGGGGAGAAGTCCCCTGTACTTCCTTTTATTAGCACTTTTGTTAATATATAGAAAACATTCCATTAAGAGCTCTGGCTGCGTGAGAGTTATTTATTACTCCATTTCTTATGCTCTATTAGATGCATTTCTCTCAGTAACTTTAACCTTGCTGTAGTAATAGGGTCTTAATCTCAGATGGGCAAGGTCACTACATAAACATACCAATACTTTCATCTATATCACTTGTGATAAAAAGAGATTCAAGCATATTACTGCATTGACAATTGAAAAAAAAAATAATAATTGTAAGACTGACTGGCTGTAACACAAAATGAATGATATATATATATATATATATATATATATATATATATATATATATATATATATATATATATAGGGAAATAACATATAACAACAGTGCCTTTACTTTCTGTCCTATCCATTACAGACAAAATTCATTATATACCAATTGGCTGTGTGAATCTGAAACTTATTCCATACTAACAATATCTCTAACAGCAATCCTTATCCTAATATTTACCCTTTACTTTCGGAATATGTTTCGATGGAACAGCATCTTTCCTTAGGGTTCTCCTGCTCCGAGGCACAGGTATGCCTAGTATTTCGTATTTCAGGTTTCTTTCATAGTCTGTTTTCGTAAAATGATTACTGCATATTCTTGCATGGTCAGCGTTCACTTTTTTCTTCCCACACGAGTCGATCCAGGCTTTTCTCACTTCTTCCTTCTTTGGGAATCGGTGGAAAAGCGTATCTTTAACGCGGTCCCAGTTAGTGCATCCATCCACTGCACAGCAACCAGGCATGGCGAACTACAGTAAAGTAAGGTCACGTTTCTTGCGAGGTCTGCGCAGTTTTGGACGATAAGGCCTATGACGTCACTTGGGTAAGGCACCCTATGGGGGACGGGAGGGGGAGGGGTAGAAATTAGAGTACGGAACGACGGGGGACGGAGATAATAGAAAATGATGGCCAATTGAGCGGAAACTATTGCATTTTTTTTTAGACGCTGAGTCTGTCGATTTATACGTTGGGCTGACTTTATATGCGATGATTAATAGCGGTGAAATGTAGGTATACATGGCTTCAGTTCTACATTTCCTCACACTGCAAGTTATATCTTTATAGTAAGGAAGTAAAATGTGCAAACATACTTTTAATATGTTCTATTCTTTGATATGAATAATACTGATCTATTTTAAGAAGCATACATAAAATCCAAAAAAGAATCGCACAACTTGAAATCCCTGACTATCAGAGGTATTTTATCTATATCTATTCATCTATTCTAAGTATATCGTATATAAGTATTTCATGCATGATATGTTATCTATAATGTAAAAAAGGAAATAATCGCGATTTTATGTTACTTGACATTTTGACGCAGCACATGCATTTTCCGTCCGAATTCAGTCCTAAGTAATAACAACAATAATAATAATGATAATGACAATTATACTAATAATGATAATGCTAATAATAAAGATAATATAATTGTAATAACAGTAATAATTACAATAATAATGGCAATCATAATCATAAAGATAATGATAAAAAATAGTGTGTAAATTTATTCATAAGGTCTTCTCACGAAAACAGCAACTTTGCTAAATTCTTGTCAGAGTTGTTATCTACACTAAAAAACAGACACTTTCGCACTAAACAAATGAATAAATAGGTAATAAGTAAAAGTGATTTTTTGTTCCTATTCCATATCTTTAAAGATTATCGAAAGACTACATATCGATATCTTCAGACTTTCAGATACTTGAAGGAGTAGCTAGCACTGATGGTAGGAGCTTGTTCCCGCTATTTTGACGATGGCCATGTTCATACCGATAAGCCAAAGGAAAGCACAAGTTTAATAAGTTTAACTAATATAATGATGAATATTAGATCTTTAACTCCTAGTAAAAGGATAACGTGGAATGGTTAATGTTATTGTTTACAAAGCAAAATTAATGTGCTAGACAATACAGAAAGGTGTAGTAGTGAAAAGGATTAGTTGATGTGCTACACACTTAAAACCGTATAGCAGCTTGGGATAGCATAGCACTGAAAGGGGCGAAGAGGGGTGAGGTTGAGGAAATGGAAAATGAAGATTAACAAGGGTGATTAAATCAAATTTGTAAAAGGAAGGAGTGTGGGATTCTGCGAGGATGTCCGCAGGGTAAGGCAGGATTAAGAGCAATTAGAGCACAAGTTTCAGGGGGATAAAATGTCATGAGGGAGAGAATCCCAGGAAGGGAGTTGTGACAAAAGAGTCATATGTGTATCCTGGGAGACGCAGAAGGGATAATGGGGAAAGAAGGGGGGGGGGGTGATTGGAGGAACCGGGGGAGGGTGTTGGGAGGGAGCTGGAGAAGACGCGAGGGGGAACATGAATAGGAGGAAGGATGTCAGCAGTTACTTTGAGTGTAGAGGGGATGGAAGTAGAGAGAGTGGATGATAGATGAGGTGTAGACAGGTTTTCTTGTGTCATGATGGGATAGTTTTGAATATCTTCGAGAATTTCTGAAGTGGATTTGGTGAGGAAGGTCTGAGAAACAAAGGTATTCTTATGAGGGGGAGGTGTCTGAGGGGTACGTGATATATACATACACATACACACACATACATATACATGTGTGCATGTGTGTGTATATATATGTATATGTATATGTATATATGTATATATATATATATATATATATATATATATATATATATATATATATATATATATATGTGACAACCGTTTCTCTTGTTCAGGCAGGTTTTTATGCTAAGTTGATAAAAAAAAAAAAAAAAAATACTAAATCGATTATAGTTTTGCGATATCAGTTGGGAAGAGAATGCTGTTTTATTCATGTATTGTATTCTTGAGTATCGGAGTAGATTAGCATTTCTTTTCACTGCAAGGGCTTCTGCTGGATAAAATTCGTTGCTGTAGGGTCAAGTTTTGCAGAAAAGTTTGAACATGTTTTTTTTTTTATATATACTTTTGAAGCCTTGGCATTTCCTTCTTCCCGCAAATTCGTTTGATTGGCATGAACCAACTCCTCTGCTGAATAAGCTGTATGAATTGATGTTCACCGGTAAGATCAATCAGATTTTACATACTTTTATGTAAGGTTAATAAAAGCGATAAATTAAGGTTTCACTACTTTATATAAATAGTTCGCATATATACAATGCTTCATATACTAATATCACATTCAGTCACGATTACCTTTACAATTACTCTATCATTAACAAGTACATCCTCATCATCTTTACCATCACAATCAATAAAATGATCAACTGTCACTCAATCATCTCTAAAGGCTTCAGCAGAGCCAGAAATTCACAGGAAATGATACCTCTTGTTCTTGTGATTACGTTTATGACTAGCTGATAAAAATCTTACGGATTCAACACCGCAAAGAACACCGAATATCGTCTGGGCGTGAAGGAGTATTTCTTCACATTTCGTTTCGAGAACTTCAAAATATTGAAAAGATATTTTCAATCACCTGTGCTCATCGTATAAGGGTGTCT
Source organism: Penaeus vannamei (assembly GCF_003789085.1). Classification (NCBI taxonomy): domain Eukaryota; kingdom Metazoa; phylum Arthropoda; class Malacostraca; order Decapoda; family Penaeidae; genus Penaeus; species Penaeus vannamei. Next base: position 212,180 of record NW_020868589.1, on the reverse strand, counting down.
GTGGAGTGATTTAGTACCAGATACATTACTATGTATAGTTCAGCTGTCTCGCAAGCGCAGACCCTAAATATATCTGTATCTTGCAGAGTAGAGCAGCATTTTTTCCTTTTTAAGCCCATCCTTTTTTCACAAGTGACTACTGACAGCGAGTATTAGAGGATGGAGATTCACTTTCGCAGATGACCTTCCCAGTTTCTTTTAATGTTAAAATTAAGAAATTTAATAGAAAAACTTGCTGTCACATCGCTCTTGGAGATTCTATCATAACTACTTTGGTTAGTGTCAGCGAATGGATGTGGCTGTCTATTATTTTCTGTACTTCTATCACCTGCCTTTTAATTTGCTAGTAATAACACAGGGTAACAAATCAAGTAAGCTGTATATGTTTTTAAACTGATTTAGAGACAATTTTGCATCACTGAATCCGAAAATGACAACTGTTCCTCTTGTTCAGCTCAGGTTTTTAAGCTAAGTTGATTTTTTAAAAATCTGATTTTACTAAATCGATTATCGTTTTGTAATATCCGTTGATTCTTGTTCATATTTCTCATCTGAAATAGATTTTCAAGAAAAAAAAAGTTTTCTAACACAGTTCACGAATCAAATGTTAAAAACCTCGGTTACAATAGTAGACACTGGTAAAAGTACATGTGAATTAAATGTTACGTCATCATTGTTCAAAATTCAGGGCATGAACTTCCGTTTATTTGAACCTCTCGAATGCTTAGCGACAGGGGTGTCTCTCTTCAGAGTCCAACAGTAATCAGCCATCATGACAGCATCCCAGCGACCCTGATACATGCTCTCCATCTCTTCCATCTCCTGGTGGAATCTCTCCCAATGCTCGTCACTCAATGATCCAAGATTCTCAGGAAACCGATCCGTATGAGAGAATAAGTAATGCATTTTGATGCTCATGATGCATCCGAGGTGTTTGAAAGCAACAATCATATCGTTGACGAGTTCAAAGTAGTTCCTGGCCCTGTTGTTGCCAAGAAAGTTCTTCACAACCAGAACAAAAGCCTTCCACGTTATCAGTTCCACTTCGTTCATTGAGTTTTCAAATTCAGGATCTCTGA
>NW_020868589.1:183601-201101 GCF_003789085.1 Penaeus vannamei | reverse complement strand
AAGATAGAGCCAGGGCAAACCAGGTATCTGACATGTTTTCAGTAGATATACCTCCTTTTAAGGGGGGAGGGGCTACCGCCCCCCACCCCCGCCTGGTCTGCAAAATCTTCACCTCGTATGTTCCGGCAGGAGAAAGCCCAGGCCCTGGAACAGTTTAAACCACTGCTTACCTTCAGCCTTAACTCCAGACGGACCAGTCTGCGGGTCACTGGGATCGTCGGGATATTCCAGGTCGTTGTTGGCGGGAATTGCGATCTCTTAGAGTATAGTTACACTGCTATCTTCTTTTGTTTTTTAATCCTTTTCTATGCACTACAAACCTACTGGTGTCTGCCATTTCTGTAAAGACACGATGTCTTTCAGTCCGGGCGTTGTACGTCAACTGGTAGTACACCGTGATCTCGTATATTTAGTAAGCTTGCTTCGTTATTTTGTTGATATTTCGCAGTGAAATCGAAATAATTGTTCTCACGACCTACACACTGTCTAGCCATGATGGAAGTGATTTGAATTTCAAAAGGCTTCTCCTAGGCCCAGCTTCTATTGTCACGTGATGATCTATTCCATATCTGATTGGTTCTATTGAGTGTCTATGTTCACGTCACGTTCATGCATGAATCTGTTTGGCTCATTTGATTTCCCTCGCATACGTCATCCGCTACAAATCCGTCCGATTTCCCGCCGCTTTTAACGACTTTTTGTCATTCTGTCGCGGCGTTGGAGGTGGAAGGTTACTGCGGCTCCTGGAAATCGTGGATTTAATACCCTCCATAACTCCGATATTATCAATTTTCGCAGAAAATGGTATAGAAGAAAACTTTCATAGAATGATTCTTTAAATTGGGTGTGGGGTTGCATTTCCAATAATACCCCAAGATATATCTGCACCACAAAAGTACTGCCGTTACTTCGCGAATTACGACTACCGCCGCAAAAACCTTTGGCATCCAGTCAGCTTCATATCAAGGAATCACGGTTATTCTTGAAAAAAAACTACCGGTCTGATACTATTGCTGAAAGTATGTATTCAAATAAATCATTACGATGCTTCTGAAGGTCGTTTTCCATTATCCATTGTCAATCTGAAGTTTCCGGGAATTAATAAACAGCTGTAACTTTGGGTTGCAAGCTAAATAATAGTAATAATAATAATAATAATAATAATAATAATAATAATAATACAACAACAATCATAATAATAATAACCAAACAAGTAACTTACAGTATTTTTCATGCTACACACCGACTGAAATTTCCTCATTATGCGAAATACAAGCAGTAATATAAGTCTCACGCATACTGAACACACGCATGTAAACAATCTATCCCACCTTGACTTAATAAAGTATCCTTAAACGGCAGTCGCATAACAATATTAATAAAATAATGGTTGATTTATAAAAGAACCAAAAGATTCTGATCTAATGGAGCACTTCTGAATCGCTAAAATAACAAATTTTAGACGGTGGAAAGGTTGAGATTACTTGCAGAGCAGTACAGTTGCTCATAACTCTGGCGCTTATTTCAAGGCCACTTTTCATCTTCGCTTCCATTGTTATATATGATTATTGCTCAATATCCATGAAACAGTACGACTAATGAATTTAGGATAAAATAAAACTCAGATTCATTAAAAAATATATTATTAACAAATTTGTACATTTTGACATTTATTCTATTAGCTTACAGTACGAAGGTTACACAAAAAACCTTTTGAATACTGAAGTTGCAGCCATTTCAGAGCGAATACATTTGGAGCAAATTACTTACATTATTATACAATAACATACATAACATTGGCATTCGCAGTGAATACTATATACATCATATGACACCACACTGTCAAGATTAGAATGAAGAACCAAGCTTGACAGAAATCACACGAACTCATCGTCTTCTTCCTCATCATCGGAATGAGTGTTCGTCTGACTACTCTCCTCAATGTGTGGCTCTAGTAGCGACCTAATAGCCGGAGACAATGAATTATATTTGACTAGGGATCTTGGCCTATGGTATGCCGCTACCATTGGATCGGATTTTGCAAGTAACCAATGAATTAGATCCGTGTTGACTTGAATCCTCGATGATTTGCGGGTGTGATGTGCCCTGGCTTCTATGCCCTCTTTTGAGGCGTGTCCTATGCATAATGCCTCAATAACATGCGACCCATGCATCAGCATCTTGTGCACTGGAACCGGCATCTCGTACCAGAAATATAGGTCTACATATAATTTCGCTGTTTCCTCAGCATATGCCTCGTATGCTTTGGCGTTGACGGTGTAGCCTGAGTTCAGAGCAAACAGCAAAACGGAAAAACGCCTGATCAGTTCTTCATCTACACCTGTTATTGCTGAACATTTGATGGGATCAGAAAAGAATCTTCGAGCTACCTTCCCACAGTTTGTGTTCCCACGACCTTGGGATAGAAGGCGTATATTAATCCCAAGGTGTCTTTTGAATTCAGATTGGATGCGTTCCTTGTCCTTGGCCATGATGGATTTACTCACTTTCCCCCCGACACTCTGTCGCTTCAAATGATAGGCTAAGTGTAATACACATTCTGTCACATCTATCAATAGATGAAAAGGTGACGTGCTATATTTGAGATACTCCAAATTTCCTTTATTCATATGAGATGACTTTGTAAGGCGTTGGCACTGGAAACAAGGAGATGACGAAGGCACATTTAAAAGGTCTTGGCTAATTTTGCTATCTACCATCGTAGGAATCATTACATAATGTACGGTCGTATCTCCCTCAATATTAGGTGTCAAATTTTGGATTTGACTTTCGATGGAATACTCCTCTAATCTTAGGAGCTCCTTTTTCTGCGTGAATTTTATGCGATGGGGACGTGAGTAAACGGGGGAATATGGCGCTGGGTTTTGCCATAATACGGTCTTTGTCTCTTTACAAATAGCCTTCATGGGGCATACGAACAAGGCAAGCATTTGAGTTTCGCTCACCCCTGGACTTGCTCCATTCACCTTATTGGCACAGAAGCCATACTTAAAAACCATCTCTAATGTCAAGGGCCCTCCAGCCTGTGTTTCCTTCAACTTGCTAACTGCTTGTTTTTGTGCACGGAGGAGGCGCAAGGTGGTGTGGTCTAGGAGGCTCTGGAGGGGGATATGCATGTAAAATTCAGTCACAGAGATATCAGGAGGATGACACTGCTTCTTTGCTTCTAAGACACACTTGTACGAAGGGTACAGTTTGCAGTGGTGATCTTTTTGTACTCTCCGTAGATAATTGTAAGTAGTTTTGCTCATGTTTGTGTTTAGGAGTATGGAGAGTGCTTCGTGTGGTGTGAGTGTGCACTCTTCTTTGTGCTGTATTTGAGTTAGCATTCTGACAGGCCCTGTTGGTGAATTTAAGGTTGCTTTGTGCTGCATTTGATTTAACATTTTGGCAGGCCCTGTTGGTGAATTTAATTTCTTTGCTCTGCATCTGATTTAACATTTTGACAGGCCCTGTTGATGAATTTAAGGTTGGGTCTTTGTGCTGTATTTGATTTAACATTTTGACAGGCCCTGTTGGTGAATTTAAGGTTGCTTCTTTGCTCTGCATCTGATTTAACATTTTGACAGGCCCTGTTGATGAATTTAACTTGTGCTGTATTTGATTTAACATTTTGACAGGCCCTGTTGGTGAATTTAAGGTTGCTTCTTTGTGCTGTATTTGATTTAACATTTTGACAGGCCCTGTTGGTGAATTTAAGGTTGCTTTGTGCTGCATTTGATTTAACATTTTGACAGGCCCTGTTGGTGAATTTAAGGTTGCTTCTTTGCTCTGCATCTGATTTAACATTTTGACAGGCCCTGTTAGTGAATTTAAGGTCCTTGTGCTGTATTTGATTTAACATTTTGACAGGCCCTGTTAGTGAATTTAAGGTTGCTTCTTTGTGCTGTATTTGATTTAACATTTTGACAGGCCCTGTTAATTTAAGGTTGCTTCTTTGTGCTGTATTTGATTTAACATTTTGACAGGTTATTTAAGGTTATTTCTTTGTCTGGATTTAACATTATGACAGGCCCTGTTGGTGAATTTAAGGTTGCTTCTTTGTGCTGTATTTGATTTAACATGTTGACAGGCCCTGTGACACCTGATTTAACATACAGGCCCTGTTTTAAGGTTGATTGATTTAACATTTTGACAGGCCCTGTTAGCGAATTTAAGGTTGCTTCTTTGCTCTGCATCTGATATAACATTTTGACAGGCCCTGTTGTTGACTTAAAAGTCTTTAGTTTGCGCTGCATGTGATGTATCTTTTTGACAGGCGCTGTTGGTGGCTTTAAGGTTGCTTTTTTGCAGAGGTGTTTAGCACGAAGTCTCCCCGATTCACGCAATTTCACTTGCGTGGCATTTACATCAGCTGTGTGATCCTTTCTGGTTTCTTCAGTTTTCCTTCTTTTTGTTCTGTCACTCTGTTCGTCCTCAAATTTCCCATTTTCTGTTCTTTTCCTGTCACTGCTTGATTGATCTGAAGAACCAGGCCTATCGCCCTTTAAATCATCAATTTCACTGAAAAGCTTTAGTTCTTTCTCTAGCCACACACTGTTAAGCTTTTCAAACCTTTTTCTAGAATGGCATTTCCTCCAGCGTTTGCAGAAGTCATGTTTGAAAGCAGAAACATCCACTTTTTTCATTGTTTTCCTGCTGTTGTAACGTTGTTGGTATTCTTTGATCATTGTGGATACTACATTTTCAAAGGTGTCTCCTGAGGAAAAATATCTGTCAGTGACTGCTTTCCTACTGAGACCCGCCATCTGTAAATAAAAGGAAAACGATACAGTTAAACATAATTGTTTCCCTTAAAAAGTCGTCTACATATTGATTGGGGGTAACTGTTACAAATTATTTCAACTTGTGGTTTTTGGGAATCTATCTCTTCTTTTTTATTTACTCTTTGTGTCATTTTTCATGAAGCATCAGCAGAGCTTATCTACACACTATTACAATCATCATTTCCAGCAAATCATAACACTATCCCTAAAATATACACAGCATGTCAAATAATCAAAGCCGCCATTTCTAAGGATATGAGCTGGCTGGCATTCTGTAAGAACTGAGTATCAAAACCAGGTCAGGTTTCTTAGAATAAGGGCTGGGTCACTTTGAGTCAGGACACAGGTCAACTCTGACACTCGCCGCCTGGGTCATCGCGAATGATGTGTTTTTGGACGCAGAACATGGCTTGGGATCCGAGTCGCCATCTTAAATAGCCGAATGCTTGTACTACGGGAAACAGAGGAAAAGAAAGAAGGAAAGAGAGAGAGGGAGACAGGGAATAGTTTAGATCAGTACAAAGAAGTACTAACCAATTGCTTAACGATAGTTCCAGAAAAAAAACATAAAGATAGAAAACATTGAATTCATTGTAGAAACTAAACAAGGAAGACACATGCCATTTACACTATCAAAATAAGTATGGTATACTGTGCTATGATGTAGAAAAATGTGACCTTTAAAATTTAATTAGATCACACATTGTGAGTGACCATAATAAAACACGATTCCCAGGCAAATACAGCAAAATAGAGCCATTTCTTTACATCAAAAGGGTAGCAAATGCAATATGCAATTTTATCAATGTGTAATCTTCCGCGAATATCTGCGATTCTTCATGTATATGAGTTTGCAAAGTAATCATCGAGGAGTGGCCACGCTTGGAGAGGTTGAAATTCCCGCTCGTCGTTGCTTACTCGCGTTTTCTATTTGCTGATTATTTCCACCTGTCGATGGTAAATATCAGATCTTTCTACATCTGTATCCTAAGGTAAATTTGTTTCTAAGCGTCATTTATTGTAAAAATTCACCTGAAAGATATATAAAGGAAAGGAAAGCTCATGTGGCAAAAATAAAAAGGAAATAAATCTTGAAATTTACAGGAGAACGGCAAAATGAGAAAAAATATAATAGTTACCCCTTCTAAAGTACAGAGAATGGGCATAAAATAAGGATTGACGTTAACTTTTCATATCATTCATTCATTTTTTTCTAGATGGAGACCTCTGTAGAGCGAAGACAGATTATAGAAACATATCTCAATGAAAGTAATGACAAGACAATATAAAACATTGTTATAAGAAAACATCAACAAAATCACAAATAACAAAACTTGGAGAATTCTTACTAGCATTATTTAAAAACCAGTTTCATAAATACTGGCGCCAGGCATCAAGAAAAAAAAAATATATGAAAAAAACGCAAATACTGGTTAGATGGAGAGCTGAAATTAGTGAAAGAAGATATGGAAAAAATACGAAGTAGAGCATGGCACATTCAACAGGGAGACCAATAAAACCATTTTTAAAAGTTAGTAACAGCTCTGAATGGCGAAGAACTGAAGAGATACCCTCTAATTATTCAGCTGAAGAGCTAGCATTTGGAAGCCAGATGAACTTCCGCAATGATAGTAAGCTTGATGCCTCGGAAGTCTGCCAACAGATTCTGGCAACACCCACTTGTCCATCCAAAATAAATGCTCAGATAAAGACACCAAATCATCATAGACTTACACCTGCACAGGCTCTTGCAATGATGGCAAACACCAATTTATCCAAATAGATCTAAATATATATTAGAAAATGCCACAAGAATAATAATTGCAACATATATCCTTCCTACACAAAACTTTGAAAAGAGAAAGAAAAATGCTATCCAGATGATATACATGTAGATGACTTCAAAGTAACAATGTCACTATAGGCTCTTGTAGACTACACCACAAAGGGACTATTAATACCCTTGCAGCCCGCAATTGACATCATAGAAAATAGAGAGAATGGAAGAAATGCTGTATTTGAGTTACTTTGGAAATATGGATTTGATGGCAGTGGATGCCATTCAGTTTACAATATCAGGTATGATGACAAAGAATACCGTGACATAAATGAAGAAAATATATTTTCAATTTTTATATGTCCATTATGACTGTTGCTGGCAGATTCCCATACACTCTTGTGGAATAACCCAGCCCCTTCCCCACTCTACTGTTGACCGCTAAGATTGATTTTCAAAAAAGAAATGGCAGCCTTAATAAGATCAGAATGGGAGACAGTCAAAACAGAGAATATTGCCTCTACACATTCATGTGGTCATGAAGTAAAACATTAAATGATTGTTACCATGGTTAATATGGCAAACCTTAACCAATACACACTCTTTGTAGCTACTTGCTTCATGAGCAGCCTACCAACAAAACCTAAATGCCATCAGAGCCAAAGAAATCCACAGAATGGCACTTTCATGTGGCATATCTCCACTCCATCTCCTCGTCAACACCACGGAGTGTGCATTGCACATTGGCTATACACTGAAAATAAAAACCTGGGAAGTGAAAGGAAAGGAAAATAAAATATCATGGTTGAAGAGAAATAGAGGATACAGATAGAGATGAAACAGCAACTAGGCTTAGATGTCGATAGACGAAGCCAAGGATCTGGAAACACTAACAGCGGAAATACTGCAAGGCGTTTTTTTAAAGTACCTGATACTGTATCTCAGATTACAGGGGTAAACAGAGATTTGATTAGACACCTCGAGGTCCTCCTCATAGCTCTCAACTATGGCTTTGACATTAACTCAGAAAACTATAAGAGCGATGCTATGTCAACAGCAAAACTGTACATTTCTGAGTATCCATCATACTACATGCCTCTGTCAGTACACAAAATGGTGCAGAAGTTATTCAAGAACTTTGTGTGCTGGTAGGGCATTCATCAGAAGGGATGGAAGGAAAACATAAAGAACTGAGGAATGTGTGTGAACATCATACTTGCAAAACATCAAGGATAAGAATAAATAAGGACCTGATCCATTGGTTACTAGTGACATCCGACCTAGTAGTGTCAAGCAGTCTCCCAATACATCAAAATAAGAGAAAACAGTTCAATCCAGAAGTTGTCCAACACCCACGAGAGCCAGATGTATGCGAGTGATAGTGAAAATGACCATGTATCAGATGATGGTATTTCATGGTAATGTGTGTGACAGTATGCTGTTGTATATGTTTGTCTTGTGCGAAATACTTCAAAGTTGTTGTAACATTCATGTTATCATTTGTATATAATTCTGAATACATTAACTGCTAATGCAAGAGCTATAAGTATGTCATATATAGTTTATTGTGTCATTCATTATATTGAAAATATAAGAGCTAATAAATAAAAAATGTATTTATATGAATATATGCATAATACAAACTGATCGTTCTGTGTTTTCTCTTCCTTCATTAAGTGCGAGTATGCACTATAGAGAATCCTAAATCATGCTGTTGATGAAATCTATGGTAGAAACAAAATGTATATATTCAAACAATATAAGAATGTCCCATAGACTTGTGGCCATGAATTCTAGTAAAACAACCAGTGTGCATCGCATCGCCACTTTAGCAAGTCCGTCTGCCTGCTCCTTTCCACTTACACCGCCATGATCCGAGGACGAGGACATATTGCCACTCCAAAATTAATAAAATAATGGATGATTTATAAAGGAACCAAATATTCAGATCTAATACAGTACTTCTGAATTGCTAAACTAATAAATTTAGATGGTGGAAAGGTGGAGATTACTTGCAGAGCAGTACAGATGCTCATAACTCTGGTGCTTATTTCAAGGCCACTCTTCATCTTCGCTTCCATTGTTATATATGATTATTGCTCAATATCCATGAAACAGTACAAGTAATTAATTTAGGATAATATAAAACTCAGCTTCATTAAAAAAAACATTATTAATAAATTTGTACATTTTGACATTTATTCAATTAGCTTACAGTACGAAGGTTACACAAAAATCTTTTGAATACTGAAGTGGCAGCCATTTCAGAGCGAATGCATTTTATGCAAATTGCTTAAATTATCATACAATAAGATTCTGACAGGCCCTGTAGGTAAATTTAAAGTTTCTTCTTTGCACTGCATTTGATCTAACATTTTGATAGGTCCTGTTGGTGACTTCAAGGTTGCTTTTTTGCAGAGGTGTCTAGCACGAAGTCTCCCCGACTCACGTAATTTCACTTGTGTGGCATGTGCATCAGCTGTGTGATCCTTTCTGATTTCTTCAGTTTTCCTTCTTTTTGTTCTGTCACTCTGCTCATCATTAAATTCCCTTTGATCTGAAGAACCAGGCCTATCACACTCTAAATAATTAATTTCACTGTAAAGCTTTAGTTCTTTCTCTAGCCAGACACTGTTAAGCTTTTCAAACCTGCTTCTACAATAGCCTGACTTTTTCCATCGTCTGCAAAAGTCACATTTGAAAGCAGCTACATGCCCTTTTTTCATAGCTTTCCTGCTACTGTAACCTTGTTGGTATTCTTTGGTCATTGTGGATACTACATTTTCAAAGGTGTCTCCTGAGGAAAAATATCTGTCAATAACTGCTTTCCTAGTAAGACCCGCCATCTGTAATAAAAGGAAAATGATACAGTTAAACATAATTGTTTCCCTGTAAAAAGTCTTCTACATATTGATTGGGGTAATTCCCAATTATACATCATTACTGGTATATCTATGTATACTTTCATGAAGCTGGCAGTGTCTTATATGCTTGTATAATTAAATGTATTGTTTTTATCTCACATCTTCTATAAAAATTACAATTCTCTCAATATACTGTTAGTTCAACAATCTTTGAAAACTGTCAATGCACGTTTCTCAAAAAATTGATGCTTATAGGTTGCATTTTAAGGAAAATATTCCAATTCTAATTCCTGAAATCCTTTTTCATTATATACCTATCAAAATAAAATTTAATTTTGACTGATATACCAATTATGTCAAAATTTATTCTTATAAGCATATGCAAAACTAAATCTGTTGGTCAAGACACACTGGTCATTCTACTTGAATTCATGGCCAAAAGTCTATGGGACATTCATATATTGTTTGAATATATACATTTTATTTCTACCATAGATTTCATCAAACAGTATGACTTGGGATTCTCTATAGTGTATACACACATTCCATGAATAAGAATAACACAGAATGATCAGTTTGTAACATGCATATATTTCAATAAATAAATTGAATATTTGTCCTTTAAATATTCAATAATATGAATTATGCAATAAATCATAAATAACACATACTTATAGCTCTTACATTAACAGTTACTGTATTCAAAATTAAATAAATATGTTAACATAAAATGTAACAACAACTTTGAGACATAAGACAAACATTTTCAAAAGCATACTGTCACACACATTATCATTAACTTACAACTAAAATTGCCATTATCTTAACATCACTTTCACTATCACTGTCACTTACATCTGGCTTCTGCAGGAGTTGGACAAATTCTGGATGGAATTTTCTCTTATTTTGCCATATTATTGGGAAACTGGGTCGGATGATGAGGAGATGGAGTGGAGATATGCCACATGAATGTGCTGCTCTTTGAGTTTCTTAGGCTCTGATGGCATTTAGGTCATTCATACTTGAGGATTTTGTTGGTGGGCTGCTCATGTAGCAAGTAGCTACAAAGGGTGTACTGGTTAAGGTTTTCCATATTTTCCCATAAACCATGGTAACAATGACTTTATGTTTTATTTCATGACTGCATGAATGTGTAGAGGCAATATTCTCTGTTTTGACTGTCTCACATTCTGATCTTATTAAGGCTGCCATTTCTTTTTTGAAAATCAATCTTAGCGGTCAACAGTAGAGTGGGGAAGGGGCTGGGTTATTCCACAATAGTGTATGGGAATCTGCCAGCAACAGTCATAATGGACATATAAAAGCTGAAAATATATTTATTTCATTTATGTCACGGTATTCTTTGTCATCATACCTGATATTGTAAACTGAATGGCATCCACTGCCATCAAATCCATATTTCCAAAGTAACTCAAATACAGCATTTCTTCCATTCTCTCTATTTTCTATGATGTCAATTGCGGGCTGCAAGGGTATTAATAGTCCCTTTGTGGTGTAGTCTACAAGAGCCTATAGTGACATTGTTACTTTGAAGTCATCTACATGTATATCATCTGGATAGCATTTTTCTTTCTCTTTTCAAAGTTTTGTGTAGGAAGGATATATGTTGCAATTATTATTCTTGTGGCATTTTCTAATATATATATATAGATCTATTTGGATAAATTGGTGTTTGCCATCATTGCAAGAGCCTGTGCAGGTGTAAGTCTATGATGATTTGGTGTCTTTATCTGAGCATTTATTTTGGATGGACAAGTGGGTGTTGCCAGAATCTGTTGGCAGACTTCCGAGGCATCAAGCTTACTATCATTGCGGAAGTTCATCTGGCTTCCAAATGCTAGCTCTTCAGCTGAATAATTAGAGCGTATCTCTTCAGTTCTTTGTCTTTTTGATCTGTCATTAACCTCAGATAATAGTTCACTGGTCTCCTTGTTGAATGTGCACTGTTTATATCTAATTTCAGCTCTCCTTCTAGCCAATTTTTGCCTTTTTTCCTAAAATAATCCTTTTTTTCATGATGCCTGGCACCTGTATTTATGAAACTGTTTTTGTAAATGATGCTAGTATTGAATTTTCCACAGTTTTTGTGTGTTTATGTTTATTCTGATTATTCTGTTTTCTAATAACGACGTTTATTATGGTATCCAGTGTGTTATCATTACTGTCATTGAGATATGTTTCTATGATCTCTCTTCGCTTTACTGAAATCTTCATCAAGAAAAAACAAAAACAAAAAAACAATGAATGACATAAATAATTCAAACGTCAATCCTTATTTTTTGCTTTTCTCATTTTGCAGTTCTTCTGTAAACATTTTTTTCTTTTAATTTATGCCACATAATCTTTCCTTACCTTTATATATCTTTCAGGTAAATCAGTACTACAAATGAGGCTTCGAAACATAATTACCTTAGGAGATAGATGTAGAACAATCTGATGTTTACAATCGGCAGGCAGCAATAATCAGCATATAAAAAACGCGAGTAAGCAACAATGAGCGGGAATTTCAACCTCGCCAAGCCTGGCAACTCCTCGATGATTGCATTCCAAAATCATGTGCATGAAGAATCGCAGATATTTGCGAAAAATGACATATTGCTTTTTCTACCCTTTTGGCTCTATTTTGCTCTATTTGCGTGGGAATCTTGTTTTATTATGGTCACTCACAATGTGTGATCTTATTAAATTTTAAAGAAGGTCACATTTTCTACATCATAGCACCATATACCATACTTATTTTGATAGCATGCAGCTTTCTCATTTAATTTCTACATTGAATTCAATGTTTTCCATCTTTAATTAGTATAGTTTTTTCTCTTCTGGAACTATTGTTAAACGATTGTTTAGTACTTCTCTATACTGATCTAAACTAGCTCACTCTGTATAATTTTATTCTTTAAGACTTTAGATTTTGACCTTTTGTCCATGAATTGGCAATGAAATATACAAAGATCTATAAGAAAACAAATATTTGCTGCATTATAGAACCAGTACATATGCTACAAATTACATATTTCCATAAAACAAATGATATATTCCCTTCCTCTACTCTGTATTTCATATTCACTACATACAATATATTGGTATGAAGACAACCAATATTTTCAACAAACAATCATATTATGCTATCACTTCCATGTTCACTCTCCATGGAGATGGCAATACTACCTCCAAGAGGAGGGCCCTCTCTGATCCCATATCTAAAAGGTGTAACCATTCTCACTAATTGCCTAGGTTGCTTGGTGGAATGAGTATTTATCCTCTCCATAGAACATCTACCTGGCACAGTGCTGGTAGGGTTCCTTGTGAGGTAGACTGGCAGGGACTATTTCTAATTTTGTAATGCCAAAACTCCTATTATTACTCATGCCTACCTTATCAAATCCTTCCCCTATCTCATGCACAGCAACTTGTCAGCCTGAAGCACCTTGTCAGCCTGAAGCAGCCTACAGCACATGTAACATGGGTGAGATACTGTTTCTACTTCATTAGCTAGTAACAGGATGTCCTTACCGTACTACAAACTTGATCCTCCTTGTCCTCCGATTTTTTTTTAGCTTTCAGTGATCTATTATCCTCAGCATCTTCCCAGTTTTCTAATGGTTCTGTAAAGACAAAATGGATTTGTATTACAACTAAAGAAATCCTAACTAAATTATTACACATATAAAATTATGATGATAACAATAAGATATGCATATTTCTTTGTTATAAACTATACACGCTCTAGATATAGGTATCATATAAAACATGAGCTTCATTTGGCATACCTGTCTAGCTTTCAGTTATTGCTACAGATACTTACCATCTTTAATTGTGATGTGTTCAGAGGCAATTTTACCATTTGACTCACCCTGTGCATCCCTCTCCTGCAAGACAATACAGCTGGCCTTAATATATGACAATGTAACAAAAGAACAGACTTATAGGTTCTCAAGAATGAAAAAATGAACTGTGCATGGTTCTTTTTTTAAGTTTTGAATACTGGCCTAACATTACTAAAGGTTAGGAAATAAAGATCCACAAAATTATCCTCTAAACATCTTAAAAATCATTTAACTGGTATGGCAAAGCTTGTTTTCATGGCTTTTTTTCATTCAAAAAGCCAGTACAAAATTAAGACACAGATCAATCTCAAATAGAAAATATTATTATAAATTTCGTTTGATTTTTGCAACTCTATAATGAATTTTGTGCACCCCAAAACTGCCATGTATCTTCCTGGTAACAAGATGGCTGGATTTACATCACTTCCCTGTTAAACACAGAGGACTAGAGGACTTTTCTTGAGCCCACTCAAATTATGTAATATATCAAATATATGTCCACATCTTTTCTCATATCTACTGGGACTTCCAGAAACTGTAGTGAAGAAAGGGACACTTTTTATTCATGTCTGTCTGACTGGCATTTTTCACAAATACTATTTACTTGTACTGTATTTTTTCAAGCTAAGGGTAGTCTACAAGGTTTAATGTAACAAGTAAAAACACTATACTTTAATAAAATATTCCTGTGCAAGAAGACTAGATGTAACCCTGTCTCTCCTATATATGGTATTTTATATATGAAAAGGACTCTCTCTGTGGTCAAAAATATTATATAAAACAAAGTAAAAGCAATAAAATTCCACAAATTATCCACATATAATACTTACTTGGCTACAACACATATCATTATGCAGATCTGAATCTTCCTGAGCGTTAAAATCACTAACAGCTCTCCAGTCACCCAAAGGCTCTGTAAACAGTGAAAAGATTTTTAATTCAGTTTTTAAAAATAATGATGGTAATAATACACTTCTTATCTTCAACAAATAAACAAAACAGATGAAGCAATCTCATAAACAAGCCTCTCATCATTGTAATGAGCCTTTAGCTTCAATATATAATTGCTAAGACTTACCATCCTTAACTTCGAACAATTCAGCTGCAAGTTCACCACCTAATTTATCCAGAGCATCACTATCCTGAAGAACAAGAAAGGTGGTTATAATGTAAGAGAAAGCATGAAATTCAATTATGAAAGATTCATAAGATTGTGTTTTGTCTTTACCATTTGTAATTTTGTTCAAAAGTGTTTATTAACTGATGACATCATCGTATTTAGCAAATGAAAGTGCTCTGTCTGATATCAGATATTGCTAGATACATAATTATTTGTTTAATTTACTTGATATTATTATAATTACCAAATACAAAACAAAAATTCCCCTCTTTTATTTATGATAATGAAGAGTTCTTTACCATTAACAGCCATCAGAATACTCTTGGGAAAAGGTTAATTTTTTTTTCAAGTTTAACAGGCTAAATGAAAGTGCAGCTACCTGGTTATATGTACCTTGCATTCACATATCTATATCCGTCCTTTTCTCCCCGTAGCAAGGGTGGGAGACTCATCCATCCATCTACCTATTTACCTATAATCCCTTCCTCCATTTACCTACCTAACCATCTATCCAAGTTCCTCTATTTAATTCCTTCCTTATCAACTGCTCCTGAGTTTGTAGAATGAATATTGTTATTTCACCTATACTGACTGACAGTGTCCATGCCAACTACTGGCTGCTACGGTGAGTAACATATATTCATCCATTCACCAATCTATCATCAAGTAGTCATTTAACTAATTGGTAATTAATTGATCATCAATGATGGTCAGCCATGGCATGCTTCTTAAAATGGAGTATCTAAATTTCCTTACTTGCTGTTGAGATGTGTCTGGCTTGATGACAATCCCTTCGGTAGTTGAAACGTCTGATAAGCAGTACAATCTGGATGTATCTGGAAATTATTTTCAGGTAAGCTATTACAGTAAAGGTGTCATCAAACACATTCATTTCCACATGCTTGTTATATATATATATATATATATATATATATATAATATATATATGATATAATATATATATATATATATATATATATATATATATATATATATATATATATATATATATATATATATATATATATATATATATATATACATATACTATATCTATATATATATATATATATATATATATAACTACGTACTAACAGCTATCTTGTACACTTACTTTCATGGCTATCTGCTACTTCCTTTGACATATCTGATGAGATGCTGGTAATTTCCAATGGGTCATTATCACCACCGCCATCACCAAAATTTTCCCAGTTATCTAATGACTCTGGAAATGGAAGGGACACATAAATAACATAATTTCATAATGTGTGCATGTGTTTGTACGTATGTGCGTGCTCACGTGTGTGTTTGTGTCTGTGCGTATGTATGTATATGTTTGTGTATGTGTGTGTTTGAGTGCATGCACACATGTACAAGTGTGTGTGTGTGTGTGGTGAGTGTCTGTGTGTAAGTATATTTGAGTACATGACTAAGTCTGTGTATATAACTGTGTTTGTGTGTGAGTGTGAGTGTGTGTGTAAGTTATTTGTGTGCATGATTATATGTGTGTATATAAGTGTGTGTAAGTGTGTGTGTGTGTAAGTGTATGTGTGTGTGTGTGTGTGTGTGTGTGTGTGTGTGTGTGTGTGTGTGTGTGTGTGTGTGTGTGTGTGTGTGTGTGTGTGTGTGTGTGTGTGTGTGTGTGTGTGTGTGTGTGTGTGTGTGTGTGTGTGTGTGTGTGTGTGTGTGTGTGTGTGTGTGTGTGTGTGTGTGTGTGTGTGTGTGTGCGTGCTTGTGTGCATTTGTAAAAATGTTTATGTGTGTGTAGGTCTGAGCACAACTGCATGTATGAGTGTGTGTGTGTGTATAAGAGTGTTTATTGGAGTGTATACAAAAGTGTGCATGAGTGTGTGTGTATGTGTATGTGCATGTGTGTACCAGTGTATCTGTGCATGTGTAATATAAAAAAAAGAAAGAAAGAGAAAAAATCTGGAATCCTATTCACTTAAATAATTCTTATAACTCAATATTGCAGAACATGTGCAGTGAAGACTTACCTACTGCCATACTGTCCTTGGAAGATCCTTTTTCTGAATTAGTTCTGGGTATAAATACGTGCAGGCGGCCATCACACTCTTCAACAGACTCTGGAAATTTAGAATCATTTTCAACTGAGCACAATTAGTTACACTGTTTTGACACATTGAAGAAAATATAAATCTTTTAGATCCATAAAGTCATGTATATATGGCACAATTTTGTATTTTCCAATTGCTAGTGAAATTTACCTGTTGCAAATGCATATACTTTTGAGGAAGCCTCTGGGATGCCTATCTCAGAAGAAGATGGGACTGCCATAGTAGATTCTACTGACAAAGTCCCACACTCCAAGTCCATTTCCTGAACTGAAAATTATAAAATTTCTCAACTCAACAAATCTGGTCTATTGATAAACCAGCCAAGTTTCGGATATGTAGGAAAAAAGCTGACTTTGTGATCCGCAATTAAATAGGAATTAAGAAGGGATTACATTTAGGTTTTCAATACACTACTTTCACCCATTGCAATTACATTGTAAAGCACACTAGATTTACCCTTCCTGTTTGGTGGGTGTCAGAGAAATATAATTTTTATAAAGCACGGTTAACAATGAGGTTCATAATTCTAGCGCGCGCACACACACACACACACACACACACACACACACACACACACACACACACACACACACACACACCACAGCACACACACAAACGCACGCACTCACACACATACACACACACACACACACACACACACACACACACACACACACACACACACACACACACACACACACACACACACACACACACACACACACACACACACACACACACACACACACACACACACACACACACACACACACACACACACACACACACACACACACACACAACACACACACACACACACACACACACACACACACACACACACACACACACACACACACACACACACACACACACACACACACACACACACACACACACACACACACACACACACACACACACACACACACACACACACACACACACACACACACAAACACACACACACACACACACACACACACACACACACACACACACACACACACACACACACACACACAC
>NW_020868589.1:166101-173601 GCF_003789085.1 Penaeus vannamei | reverse complement strand
GTCATTGTAACTAATTAACTATCTTAGCAAAGCAGTCAGTGAGTGAGGTAACGGCTACCTCTCTTTCTCTCTTTCTATCCTTTTCTCATTCTCATTCTCTTTCAATTCCTCTCTTGATCTTTTTCTCTTTCACTGTTTCTCTTCATATATCTCTTTTTCTTTCTTTCCTTCACTCCATTTAAGTTTTCTCTCTCTCTCTCTCTCTCTCTCTCTCTCTCTCTCTCTTCTCTCTCTCTCTCTCTCTCTCTCTCTCTCTCTCTCTCTCTCTCTCTCTCTCTCTCTCTCTCTCTCTCTCTCTCTCTCTCTCTCTCTCTCTCTCTCTCTCTCTCTCTCTCTCTCTCTCTCTCTCTCTCTCTCTCTCTCTCTCTCTCTCTCTCTCTCTCATCTCTCTCTCTCTCTCGTGTGTGTGTGTGTTTTCACAATATTTTAAAAATATTTTTATCCTTTTATCATTATTTCAGGACTTTGATGTGAAGGCTGAAAATGATGAAGAATTTGATGAAATAGAATGTAAATTTGAAGTAAAAGATGGTAAGTCTTTGACTATGAAAAAGTAAAGAATGGAGTATTTTGAAATTTTGATTTATTTATTTAGGATTCAGATCTTGTGATGGTTGAGTTAGTGATGGCTGAGACTATATATTTTCTTATGTATATTTTGGTTTTGATATTTTGCAGATGTATACAATGCACTAACTTGTCAAGCATTATTTTGCTTTCATGAATTAGGGCCCCTAAGATATAGCAGTAAACAAAATCATAATGAAGGACTCGTTGTTTACAGAACCAATAGAGTATTATGACTCGGAACACAGTATCGGAGTTAAGGAAGAAAGTGATGGCAGAGATGATGCTTCAATATCATGTCAGGCAAGTATCTAAATATGGCTTAAAGAATTTAGTCAGATGTGAACCTCTTATCAGGTAAGTTTGGATGCATCTTAGACCCAGGCATTATAAGCCATCCTCAGTTGAACAGTAGAATTTGCAGGACAGGAGAAATTCTTAGGGGGGGAGAAGTAAAAATGAAAACAAAAAAATAGGCAAAATACCTTGAAAGGTCTCTCTTTGT
Source organism: Penaeus vannamei (assembly GCF_003789085.1). Lineage (NCBI taxonomy): Eukaryota > Metazoa > Arthropoda > Malacostraca > Decapoda > Penaeidae > Penaeus > Penaeus vannamei. The sequence goes on along the minus strand of NW_020868589.1, from coordinate 172,529 downwards.
CAAATACTGAGATTGAGAACATTCCGCATGAGTGGTTTAAATTTCTGAGAAACAGTTATTACTTATTATGATACTTCTACTAAAGCATCCTTAAAACTGTGTTGTAAATACCTGGAGCAGTATTCGTGAAAGGCCAAAGAATTTTCTTAGACAAATGCAAGGACTGCTGTAGAATTTGTCTGAGGCTTTCTAAGACTGGAAATTGAAATTGAAATTTTCAGAGCTGGAATATCATGGAATTTTGTTTGCAAATATAGAAAATCATTTAGATATCATTTAGAAAATCATTTAGTATATGTGTCATTAAAGAAATTAAAAGTCTGACTTGGATTTTTTTTCCAATTTGTATTTTAAGTCTTCAGAGAGAAATCAAAATAAACTTTGAAAGATTGAGCAAACTGAAATACTACATAGCCTAAATTAATACATGCTGATCTATTATTCCTATGGTGATGGAGCCTGATTTGTTTGTGATATGATATTACGCAACAGTGTGATGTGACTGGGCCTAAGCTGTATATAGCCGGCCCACCCACTGTCAGTCAAGTTGCGTTTACTCAGCATAGGGTGTTATGTCATGAGGGCTATAGCCGTCACAGTTGCAGAGGGTATATAAGCAACTGGTCATTGGTGTCAATAAAGCACACACACAAGTCATTACTTAACTCTTTTATATTTGATATATATTTGGCATTACTGTCATTGTATATGTTGTAATGGGATATATGTATTGTGAGTATGCATAAAATGTTCAAGGAAAACTGAAAAGGGTCATAGAAAAATGCCAGAAGCTGTCTGGACAGTCATGGAAAAGTGTACGAACCCTAATAAAAGCACACATACAGTAGGTCCCTGGTTTACAAATATGATCTGTTCTTAACTTCATAATTTTTATATTTTTGTTTTATTTATGGATTCCTAGTTTATGTTGCTCAGTCCTCCTTCTTCTCATCCTCCTCTCCCTCCTCCTCCTCCTTCTCATCCTCCTCTCCATCCTCCTTCTCCTTCCCATCCTCCTCTCCCTCCTCCCTCTGCTCCTCCTCCTCCTCCTTTTCCTTCTCCTTCTCCTTATCCTCCTCTCCCTCCTCCTTCTCCTTCTCATCTTCCTCTCCCTCCTCCTCCTCTCCTTCCTCCCTTCTCCTCCTCCTCCTCCTCCTCCTCCTCTCCTCTCCTCCTCCTCCTCCTCCTCCTCCCTCCTCCTCCTCCTCCTCCTCCTCCTCCTCCTCCTCCTCCTCCTCCTCCTCCTCCTCCTCCTCCTCCTCCTCCACTTGCTAGATTCAAACTTGAAAATCTAGGTGTTCTTCAACTAAAATGTTATACGGTAATATTCCAGAGTAATGGACCTAAGAATATTGATGATGACTCATTTCTCACTCAGACAGTAGTGCAGGATATATCGAGTTCTGAAGAGGACGATATATCAGACGATGAAAATTTAGTTGATGATCATATACTGTCAGGTGGGTATATTGGCCTTTAAGAATGTGATTATGATTTTTAAAGATTTAAATATATTCATAACATAGAAACAGTTTCATAGATAATCTTTCAACTGGTGATGCAATTTAAAGACTGTATGTATTCTTGTAAATGAACAAAATGTAGTTGTACAAATTATAAAGGTACAAATATTACATATTTTTTATTTAAATGAACAAACTATGATTCAAAAACAATAATTCAGATGATAAAGTGATCACAGAATTAGTATAATCAACATTTGAATTACTAAATTGGGATTCATATAAAAGCTTTAAGATTTTAGAAATCAGGGCCTTATATGAAAATTATACATATTCAACATGAAAATGAACAAGCTACATTTCCTGTAACATCTTACAGATGATGAAGACTGTAGAGAAGATGAAGATGACAGTCAGTATGAAGCACCAGAGGAACCAACAGCATGTAAATTGGATTTTCAGCCAAAATGGAAGAAACAGATATATGATGTAAATTCAGCCCATTTTCTAGGTGAACAGCCTGGCCCATCATCATATATGACAGACTTGACAGAAGTAACTCCGTCAGCTGTTTTTGATAGACTTATCGGCTTGGAAATATTAGGATATATTGTGCGTCAAACAAATCTTTATGCTCTTCAAAAGGGGAAACCCTTCAAGCAAACAACTGTTGCAGAGTTAAAGATCTTTTTAGGAATAAATATATTGATGGGCATAAAAAAACAGCCATCCTATCAAGATTACTGGTCAACAAATCCATGCTTTAGAGATCACTATATAACAAATGCTATGCAACGTGACCGGTTTATTTGGTTTTTAGCAAATCTTCACATGAGTAAAATGCCTTTCAAAAGTGATCCGAATTATGATAGGCTTTGTAGAATAAGACCTCTAATTGATCATCTTAACCAACAGTTCCAAACCTGTTACAATCCAAGCCAAATCCAGGCAATTGGTGATTGTGTGATTAAATTCAAGGCCAGGAACACCAAGCAGTTTATGCCGCTGAAGCCCCTAAAAAGAGGATATAAAGTGTGGGTAAGGGCTGATAGTAATGGTTATATTTGTCAAGCTGAAATATTTTGTGGGAAAGACGGAAAACAAGGGGGAAAAGTTCTTCACAAATTAACAGACTCGCTGATAGACAAAGGGTACCAAATTTACGCAGATCATTTTTTTCATCGGTATCTGTGGCAAAAGAGCTGCTCGAGAAAGGAATAGGCTATTGTGGAACGATTCATCAAAATAGAAGAAAAATCCCGGTGTTGTTACACGATAAGCAGCTGACTCGAGGCCAAGCTGATTGGGCTATGGATCCATCTGGTGTATCATGCACAAAATGGATGGATGATAGAGCTGTGCTGATTCTGTCGAACATGCACAATCCGTCATTGACAACCCAAATTACTCACCGCAATAACAATGGCAGCAAGGTGAAAGTTGGTGTACCTGTCGTTGTGGCTGATTATAGACGTCATAAGAGCTATGTTAGTAAAGCAAATATGCTAAAGTCTTTATATGAAATTGATCACAAATCAAAAAAATGGTGGCATAGAATTTTTTTTCACTATATTGACGTTGCTGTTGTAAATGCATTTATAATTTACAAGCATTTAGTACCACAAGAAAATATTGACCTCAAGGCTTTCAGAGGAAGACTCATTGCCGGTTTGATTGGAGCGCATGGAATGGAAGAAGTGAAAAAAGAAAAGCGGCCTGTGGAGAAACACCGTAGGCATAAAGAAATCATCCCCAAGGAAATTCGCTTAGACCAGTCAAAACATATGCCAGAATTTGGACCCAATTTTAGACGCTGCAGTCATTGCAGCACAAAGAAAAAGCCACATAGAACCAGGTGGTTGTGTACAACGTGTAAAGTTCCACTATGCAACAACGGTGCTAGAAAGTGTTTCTCATTGTATCATGTGTAAAAAAAATATGCACTCAGAAGGTTGATGTCTTTGTCTTATATATATATATATATATATATATATATATATATATATATATATATATATATATATATAAGAAAAAATGGAAAAGTTTAAATATATAGTAACATAACATGAAAGGATACTTATTTATGAAAAATACATATATGTATTTGTTACAATTCATTAGCTGACTTTGGAAAAAGTAATGGAAAATTACATGTGTCAAAGATTCTTGATAGTTTGTAACTTTAGTATTAAAGATTATCATCATAAAACTGCGCCTTATTTAGCCTTTTTTGTTTCTTTTATATAACTTCCCAATCCCATGCCCTTTGTTTTCTGGGGAGGAGGGTGAATAGGAGACAGGGACCAAGGCCTAATGTCGGAGATAACTCCTACCTTGGGCCTCAGCTTAACTAATTTTGCATGGTCTTTTCTTCTCCCCCTTTCCTTTTCCTTCTCTTCTTCAAAACCTTCTGTCCACTTTCTAAGGTGTAAGAGCCATGCTGAAAGGATGAAAGGCTGGCTTTGTGTCAATTCCTTGGTTAGCCACTTGGTCCTTACCCCTCATGGGCTCTCTGATGAGTATAAAGTAGCAGTTCTTAAAACTCAAACTAGGCCTTACTCTCCGTGAGGCCAAACAGGAAGCACATTGATGAGGTTCTCTCTCTATCTGTTCCAGCCCTGTCCTTTGTTCCACTCCTCTCCCTTCTTTCTAAGATGTCTTAGTATCTCTTCCCCATACCACTGATCATCCTACCTCTACTCCCTCTCTCCCCAGTCAAATTCTTATGAGGAGAAGAGGAGACATATCCAAGGGAAGAGGTGGGTGTAGGAGAATATTAGGTGCAACAGGTAAAGTGAGAAGGTGGGGTAGGCACTAAGGACATGGTAGAGTTTGGAGTATCTGGTTACTCACGTGACTCCTTTGTCACAACAGTGTCCTCCAGATCGTTCTCCTCCTCATGTTCTTCCTGATACTTCACTTCCTTCCATAGTTCCCTTGTCACATTCCCTGGATTCTTCTCTTCCTGCTTCTTTTTTTTTTTACCTTCCTTCTTACCTTTATTTTCTTCTACAATTCCTTTATCATGTATTACGATGTCAATTCCACTGTTTGGCAGGTTTGGAAGTGATAATAAACACAGCATCCTTTTAAAGTATTTTAAAGAATTTTTATAGGATTTTTTCTATGTTATATTATGCACTACAGCATTTTATTTATAATGGACAATATAGATTTAGAAATTAATCAAGGGAAATGTAAAGAAATGGCAGTGAACCATTTGGAAACTTTTGAATGCCTCCCTCTATTATGAAAATATCCCTGTGCTCTGAAGGTCACAGAATCTGCTTTCATCAGTATATAGTACATATATATTTGCTTGTAAATTAATGATGATTATAGATGTTTATGTTTTTAATTTCTTTTATTTACATTTTTTTATTGCTATAAATGTACATGTTTAGCTACAGGCCACTTTTTTTTGGCTTAAAATGCTGAACAATCATTTATGCTGCCAGTGATATATGGTTGATAGGGTTGACCAGAAAATGCACTTTTCAGCCTGTACTGATGGTCTGGGAGTATTAATTATGGAAACATGAAGACTTAGTTAAAATTACCAAGAAATACTCAGTACTTAATATGATATTTTCATTGTAGTTTCTTGCATTTTATGATGTATCAAGCTTGAACTGAGTGGTAATAAGGTTCTAATGAATATTCTAAGTATTTTCACATTAGGGTATTTGGCACAGGTAATGCTGCAAACTCAAAACAGTTAATTTTCATGGTATTTAATGAAGTGTTTCCATTGCAGTTGGAGAATGGTCAGCGAGCCAGCCAGAGAAGAAGCTATAACTTGGCATCAGATGATAGCGATTCAAACAGTGATCTTGATAAGGATGATGACGGCTTTGACTCTGATGATGAGAATAAGGACGATGGAGTTACACCTGGCACTTCTACTACCAAAGCAAAAGGTACGACAGGTATGCTCACTGAATAATTGAGTATTGTGATTCATGATATTGATATTATGAATATTACAAATTACTATGATATTTATGATATTCTTACAATCAGTGATGATAGTGGCAGTGAAGTACTTATATGTTTATATGGTATGATAATAATAATACATAACAATATTAACAAAAAAAAAGTAAAACACTACCGTATTGATACTGTGATAGGAAAACCCACTATACTATTTAGCCCTATTCAGATGAGCGATTTTAGTGGCCTGACTGCTAGAAGCATGACTACTGAGTGTATGTTCACACACGGCGTTTACAGTGGCCCAATTCATCTCTCCCCCACTCTTGTATTTTTTTTTTTTATCCCTCTTCAGTCGCTGGTCATACACAGCTGGTAATGGATGTAGAAGAGGTGGTATGTGCATGGGTTTTATATCGTCGTTTGCAGCGGCGGAGGAGGAGACAGAGACGTTATTGGGTTCATCCTATCTTAAAGGACAGACTTACCTATGGAATGTTCTTCACATTGTATCCAAAGCTACGAGAACATGAACCCAAGTTCTTTAATTATATGAGAATGTCCATCAAATCATTTGACGATCTGCTTGAACAAATACAGGATGACATATCTTCAACAAGCACCATGATGAGGGACTGCATTTCTCCAGAAGAAAAACTTGTCATAACACTAAGGTGGGTGTTTTTTACTTGTGTACAATAGGCATATTCATATATAGTAATACAGAATGAGTGCATTCATCATTCAGTAAATTTTGCCTGACACATGCTTACCATGAAAGTTTCTTATTCCGAAACCATAACAAAAAAATAAATGTCCACGTATATTACATATCATGATAATAAAGTATAATTATGATTTACTGAAAGCTACGTATTTCAGTAAAAAGAAATACTTAATAATTATGTAATATGAGGTACTAGTATCTGCATACTTCTTGTTGTAGCTGTGTGGTATGATTGTGTAATATGGAAACAGAGCTTGTAGTATTCACTAATATATATTGTATGCGGTACCCAAGTGAGACAT
>NW_020868589.1:158601-161101 GCF_003789085.1 Penaeus vannamei | reverse complement strand
ACTTTATCAGCTAAAGAATTACTCTATTTAATTTCATTTAGTTTGTAACTTACTGACCACAGTGACGGTAGAGCTATACAAACGCCTCAACGAAAAACGCTTGTTTGAATCCGTGGAGGCCTCGCCAGAGAGCCATGCGATACACCTCCGTCTTCGATCATGTCTCTGGCCACTCTTTTCAACCGCGGACCCACTCTCTCTCTCTCTCTCTCTCTCATCTCTCTCTCTCTCTCTCTCTCTCTCTCTCTCTCTCTCTCTCTCTCTCTCTCTCATCTCTCTCTCTCTGCGCGCGCGCGCGCGTGTGTGTGTGGTGTGTGTGTGTGTGTGTGTTCGTGCGTGCGTGTGTTTATGTGTATGTGTACATGTATAGTTAATCTGTGTACCTTGCAGAAGTCATTTTTGTATGAGATATTATTATATTGACACCCTGCAGTGTTAATCAAGCGTTTTTGGTTTTAAAAATATCCTTAGTTTATTATTAGTATTTCCTCATCAACCCCAAAGCCTTACACAGGAACCTTAGAAATAAGAACACCCACCAATAGCGCACACGAGAGAAGAGAGAGAGAGAGAAAAAAAAAAGAGAAAAAAGAAAGAAAGAAAAAAAAGAAAGAAAAGAAAAAAAAAAAAAAAGAAAAAGAAAGAAAGAAGAAAAAGAAAAAGAAAGAAAGAAAAGAGAAAAAGAAAAGAGAGATAGGGACTGAAAAAAATAGGTGGGAGAGAAAAGGACAGAGAGAGAGAGAGAGAAGAGAGGAGAAGAGAAGGCAAAGAAAGGACAGGACAGGGAAAAGAGAAAGAGAAGACGAGAGAGAGAGAGAGAGAGAAAGAGAGGAATAAGAAAAAAGAAATAAAAAGAACAAAACTAAAATCAGGGAAACACATTGCACCTTTTGTCTCTCCCCCCCTCCCCCCTCCCCCCCGCAGATTCTTCATCTCATCCGAGTCGTAGTGATTACAGCCCCCCCCCTCCCCCCCATCACGTCCCTCACCCCCACTCCCCGCCCACCTTTTCTCTCCCCTCGTTGGCTGCGGGAGGAAGATCCTGTAAGAGAGAGAAGATGTGCAGTGTGTTTGTGCGTTGTTTTGTTTGTTTTTGTTTTGCTGAGATACTGACTTTTTTTTTTTTTTTAAGATTTTTGTTCTTGATAAGTAGATTTTTTTTCGATTTCTTGTTGTTGTTGCAGTTTTTTTTTATTTCTTCTATTTGTGTTATGTTGTGTTGTTTGTTTGTTTGTTTGCTCTGGAGGCTGAATTTTTGTTTTTGTTTATTTTAACAACTATATGTTTTTTTTTTCTTTCTTTCTTTTCTCCTTGTTTTGCGGGCATGTGTTTGTTTATTTATTTGTTTGTCTTTGTATTGTCTTTATTAAAAATAACCTTAGACTTTCGTTTTTATGTTTTTTTTTTTTTTTTCCGTTGTTTTTATTGCTTAATTTGGATGCTGGTTTTCTTGTCGTTTTATTAATTATTCTCCTTTTTTCCATATCCTTTTATATGTCTTGGGTTTTTGTGTGTTTGTTTGTTTGTCGTTTCTTTGTTAATTATTTTAGGCTTTTTATTTTTTTCACGTTTATGAGTATTGTGTTTGTTTGTTTGTTTGCTTGCTATGGATTCTTTTTTTTTTTTTTTTTTACTTTGTACTTTTTCTTTTTTGTCATTGGTTTGTTTGCCTTTTGTGTTTGTTTGTTTGTTTCCTTGCTTTGTGTTGTCGTTTTTTTCTTAATTACTTGAAATTTTTTTCCCTTATCATTTCATGTTTTTGGTTTTATGTTGTTTGTTTGTTTGGATATTGTTTCGTGTTGTCTTTTTATTCTTATTTTTTTTTTTTCTTTGTCCCTTTAAGCATTTCTAGGGCATTTGTTTGTTTGTTTGTCTGTTTGTTTGATTATTTTGCGTCGACATTTTTTCATTACTTCTAACCACTTTTTCTGTTTTTTTTTCTTTATTTCTGTTTCCTCCTTCTGTTTTTATTGACTTGTTTTATGATGATGATGACAATAATGATAATGATGATAATGATAATTATCATGATAAAACTGCTACTGCTACTACTAATAGTATTGATAATTAATAATAAGGATAATAATTATAGTGATAATAATAACAATGATAATGATAATAATGATGATAATAATGATGATGATCATGATGATAATCATCATCATCATCACAATAGAATTAATGAGACTAAAAACAATAATGACAATTATGATGATCATAAGAAGGATAAAAGTAATGGATAATAATGATAATTGTATTAGAATTGATAACAATAATTATCATCATAGTATTTATGATAATGATAATGATAATAATGGTGATGATAATAATAATGATAATAGTATTTGTTATGATTATCATTGCTATAAGTAATAGTAATAATAATAAAAATAAAAACAACACCAACAACAATAATTATAATAAAAGTAAAAATAATAGTGATAATGAAAATTATAATAATCATTATAATGATATGATAATAATGATAATGATAGTAACA
>NW_020868589.1:146101-153601 GCF_003789085.1 Penaeus vannamei | reverse complement strand
GTTGTTTTAACGATTCTAGGTACGAGTACGAATGCCAGATACTCATACCATTATGGAAATACATATTCTATTATATTCTGACTTTTAAATGGTTGTATTTATCATTAATATATCTTTTAATCAATCCAATGAATGAAAAAGAAAATAAAGTGATTAAACAAAGAGATCTGTGATGGGATAAACAAATACACACGTACTCCCTCTCTCTCTCTCTCCCTCCCCCCGCCCCACACCCCCCCCACCCCTTAGTCGAGGGCTGCAGGTGCAAATAGACGCAACATTGCAGGATATCTCACCACGCCCTTGCAACCTGAGCGACAAAACATCGTTGTTCGTAGTGTAACGTTGCGATCTGTTGAATCCGGTTCGGGTTGTTGTGCGTGCGGTGTTGGCGGGTCTCTTTGTGCGTGTGTTTTGTTTGTCTGTGTGTGTGTGTGTGTGTGTGTGTGTGGTGTGTGTGTGTGTGTGTGTGTGTGTGTGTGTGTGTGTGTGTGTGTGTGTGTGTGTGTGTGTGTGTGTGTGTGTGTGTGTGTGTGTGTGTGTGTGTGTGTGTGTGTGTGTGTGTGTGTGTGTGTGTGTGTGTGTGTGTGTGTGTGTGTGTGTGTGTGTGTGTGTGTGTGTGTGTGTGTGTGTGTGTGTGTGTGTGTGTGTGTGTTTGCTTGTGTGTGTGGTGTGTTGTGTGTGTTTGTTTGCTTGTGTGTATGTGTGCGTATATGTGTGTATGCGTATGTACGCATATGTACGTGCATATATGTGTATGTTCGTGTCCTCCGCGTTCGTGTGTACCTGCATGTGTACGTACGTGACTGTACACCCTTATAGAGCGACGTATACATGGTCGCATATGCGTGTGTATATACGAATAAAAGAATAACGTGATGTCTCGAATACCGTGTTTTAAAGTACTCTTCTGAAAGCATGATAGACCAACAGCATGCATTTCAACCTATCAAAAAAAGAAGATAAATATAAAAGAAATAAAGATGAAAGATAAGAATAAAGATAAAATGAAAATAAAAATGAATAAGAATAAGAATAAGAATAAGAATGAAAATAAAATAGAAATAAAAATAAAAAATGAAAATAAATAAAAATAGAAATAAAAATAAAAGATGAAAAAAATAAAATACAAAAAAAAGAAATAAACACTAACAACTAAAAAATAAAAAATAAAAATAGATAAAGAGAACGAGAAGTGTGTTATCCAGACGACCTCCCTCTCCCAGCTGATTCCACGGAAAGACGAAAATAACACCGAAAGGAAAGGATAGAAAACAATAATAATAATAATAATACAAAGAGAAGCGGCCGATGGACCTTTATACACACACTCCCTGCAATAAAACCCGAATACGTTCTAGTCACTGGCACAATTCTTGCAAGATTGTAGGGTTTTATAGTGATTTAGTGAGCAGGAACCCCAGCTGTGGTAAAGGGACCCTAAAGGTGAACCATCTTTTTCATTATGTCTCATTCGCTCCTCTCTTTTTCTCTCTCTCTCTCTCTTTCCCCGTTCTCTGGGTATTTATTGTCCTGTTTCTGCGCGGGTGTCTGTTCGTTGGCTTTCTTGAATGTCTGATTGTCTGTCTTTCTCTGTCGGTCTGACTCTCGTTCTCTCTCTTTCTTTCTCTCTCTCTCTCTTCTTCACTCACTCTTTCCCTATCCCTCTCTCTCTCTCTCTTCCTATTTCCCTATCGCTCTCTCTCTTACTCTCTCTCTCACTCTTTCCCTTTTCCTCTCTTCTCTTACTCTCTCTCCCTCTTTCCCTATCTCTTTCTCTATCTCTCACACTTTCCCTATCCCTTTCTCTCTCCCTCTCTCCTCTTCTTACTCTCTCTATCCTCCTCCCTCTCTCTCTTACTCTCTCTCCTCTTTCCCTATCCCTCTCTCTCTCTCCTTCCTCCCTCTCCCCCTCTCCCTCTCTCCCCTCTCTCTCTCTCTCTCCTCCCTATCCTCCTTCTCCCTCTCTCCCTCTCTCCCTCCCTATCCCTCCTCTCATTCTCTCTCTTCCCTATCCCTCCTCTCCCCCTCTCTCCCTCTCCCCCCTCTCTCTCTCCCTCTCTCCCCATCCCTCCTTCTCTCTCTCCTCCCTCTCCCTTCCCTCTCTCTTCTCCCCCTCTCCCCTCTCCCCCTCTCCCCTCTCTCCCTATCCCTCCTCTCCCTCCCTCTCTCTCCTCTCTCTCCTCTTTCCCTATCCCTCCTTCTCTCTCTCTCCCTCTCTCCCTCTCTCCGTGTTCTCTAGAGTCCATCACGTAAGACAGACAGTAATTCTGTAATTCCACCAACGGCTGATGGGAAATTGTTGTCGCAGAGCAATAACCCGCGGTTAATAAGCAGGAAGAGGAGGAGGAAGAGGAGGAAAAAGGAATTGGGGGAGGGAAGAGGAAGAGGAAAAAGGAAGAGGAGGAGGAGGAGGAGGAGGAAGAAGGGGTGAGGGATAAAAGGAGGAGGAGGAAAGGGGAGGAGGAGAAAGGGGTGATGGGAAATTGTTGTCGCAGAGCAATAACCCGCGTTAATAAGCAGGAAGAGGAGGAGGTAGGAAAAGTAAGAGGAAGAGAAAAGGAGGGGGTTATAGAGGAGGAAAGAAAGAGGAGGAGGAGGAAAAAAGGAAGAGGAGGAGGGGTGGATAGGAGGAAGGGGGGGAGGGAAGAGAAGAGGAGGGGGGGGGAGGAGGAAGGGGGGGGAAGAAAAGGAGGAGGGTGGATAGGAGGAGGGAGGAAGAAAAGGAGGAGGGGTGGATAGGAGGGGAGGAGGAAAGGGGAGGGATAAAGGAGAGGAGGAGGGGTGGATAGGAGGAAGGGGGAGGAGGAAGTAAGAGGAAAAGTAAAGGAAGAGGAAAAAGGAGGAGGGGGGAGGGATAAAAAGGAAGAGGAGGAGGAGGAGGAGAAGGGGTGAGGAAAAAAGGAGGAGGGTAGATAGGAGGAGGAGGAAGAGGAGGAGGAGTGGATAGGAGGAGGAGGGGCGGATAGGAGGAGGAGGAGGAAGGGGTGAGAGATAAAAGGAGGAAGGGGAGGAAAAGGAGAGGGAATAGGAGGAGAAGGGAGAAAATGAGCAGAAGGGGGAATAGGATGAGGGAGAGTAGGAATTAGAGGAGGAGGAGGGGAAAGGAAGAAAAAAGAAAGTAAGAAGAGGTAGAAGAAGAAGAATAGCATGGAAAAAGAAGAAAAATAAGAAGAAATAGAAGGAAGAACAGAAGAAGGGAATAGAGGAAGAGGAAGAAGACTAAGATAGAAAAGGAAGGACTCAAAGAGGGATGAGGAGGAGGATGACGGTAAGAAGGAGAAGAAAGGAAGAAAAAAAGGACAGGAAGGAAGAAAATAAGGAAAATGTAAAGGAACCAAGGAAAGGAAGAGATATTGGAAGACAGAAAAAAAGACACACGAAAAAAACACACACACACGAAAAGAAGACACATACAAAAAAACACACACACGAAAAAGACACAGAAAAAGACACACACGAAAAAAAAAAAACACACGAAGAAGCACATACGAAAAAAACACACAAAGAAAAACAGAAAAAAAACACACGAAAAAACACACGAAAAAAGACACGAAAAAAAACACACACGAAAAAAAACACACACAAAAAAAACATACACGAAAAAAGACACATGAAAAAGACAAACGAAAAAAAGACAAAAAAAAGACACACACGAAAAAGAAACACACACGAAAAAGAGACAAACATATATGTAGACACATACGAACATATACGTATACACGAATATGTATATATATGAAGGCAAAGGAAGAACACAGCGTCTCTTGTGTATCATTCGGGGCTCATGCCAGCGTAATGGGGCGGCTCATAATGTGACACCTAATTGGTTTGTGAAATTAGATGCCTTTGCTGAAGGGAGAAATGTTGAGCAAAATCATAAGACCCAGACGTTTAATTTTCCCTGATGATAATTGTATATGCAATGTTTCTTTTTTTTTTGTTTATTCTTTGTTATCGGTAATGAGATAATTTTCCATTACTCTGTTTTTTTTTTTAAGATCAGAGAAGTTCTTCATACTTTTATATGACTCATCGTGGACTCGGTTGGGTGAAGCGTTGCTTGTGAAGACGAACAGGCTCGCTCTCTTTTTATAGTCTTTCTCTCATTCATTCTCTTTCTTTCTTTCTCTCTCTCTTCTCTCTCTCTCTTCATTTCACTTTTCACACACACACACACACACACACACACACACACACACACACACACACACACACATATATATATATATATATATATATATAATATATATATATATATGTATATTATGTATATACATATATAATATATTATATATATATATATATATATATATATATATGTATATATATATATGTGTGTGTGTGTGTGTGTCGTATGTGTGTGTGTGTGTGTGTGTACATGCGCTCGCGTGTGTGTGTCTGTATATTTACATGAAAAATAATCCAAGGATTTATTGTTCATCCGCGTTAATGCATTTCGCCCACGACGGTCCTTCCCGAGGGCATGCCACCCCCGCCCGCCGCCGTCCCCCCTCCCCATCCACACCCCCCATCCCGCCCAGGCCCCCTCCTCTCCCCCGGGCCCCCTCCTCTCCCCCGGGGCGCATCACGCAGGGCACAGCCTCCTCCCGCGACGCCCATAAAGCGATCATCCGCAGTGACCGCGAGGAGGCGCAGCGGGGCGGGCGAGCCGACGGTCCGCTGGCAGTCCGGGCCGCCATCTTGGTCTTCGGAGGGGAGAGGAGGGAGGGGGAGGAGGGCTGGGTGGGGGGGGGAGGGAGAAGAGGGTGGGGAGAAGGGGTGGGGGGAGGGGTTTGGGTGGGGGGAGAGGAGGGGTGGGGGTGGGGGTTGAGATGGAGGGAAGGAAAGAAGGGGATGGAGTCAAAGGGAGATAAAAAGGGGTATGAGGGAGAGGGGAAAGAGGGAGGAGGAAAGATGGAGGGAAGGAAAGAAGGAGTAAGGGGAGGTAAAAAGGGGAATGAGGGAGAGGGAAGGGGGAGAAAGAGGGAGGAGGAAAGGTGGAGGGAAGGAAAGAAGAGGGAGAGAAGGGAGGTAAAATGGGGTATGAAGGAGAGGGAGAGGGGAAAGAGGAGGGAGGAAAGGTGGAGGGAAAGAAAGAAGAGGAAGGAGTCAAGTGGAGATAAAAAGGGGGAATGGGTGAATGGAAAAGGGGGAGAAAAAGGGAGGAGGAAAGAAAAGAAGGAGGTGTGAAGGGGGATGGGGGGGGGAGGGGCTTAGCTGATGCTGTGGCCAAAGAGAAGAGATCATTTCTAGGGAAGGGGGGGGGGGCTTCTTTTCTCTTCTTTTTTCTCTTTCTCTCTTTCTCTCCCCCGTATCTCTCCTCTTCTTTTCATTTTTTTTTTTGCCTTTTTCTCTATCTTTCATTTTCCTCTTCGTTGTCTTGGTGTTTTTAGTCTCACTCTTTCTTTCTCTCATTTTTTTTTACCCTTTTTCTCATACTTATTCTTTCACCTCGTTCTTCCTCTAATTTTATCCTCTCCCACCCCTTCTTCCATTCCCGTTTCTCCTCTCCCACATTATGACTTCTTTATCACCCCGACCGCTCTTTCCTCACATTTTCTCTCCATCCTCTGTATCCTCCCCCACTCCTTCCCCCTTTCCCTCCACCTCCCCACACTCCCTTCTCCTACACCTCCACCTTCCCCAGACCCCCCCCCCACCCCTTCCCCTCCAAAATCCCCACCCTCCCTCCCCCTACACCCCACCTCCCCACACTCTCTTCCCCTTCCCCTCTAAAAACCCCACACTCCCTCCCCCTTCCCCTCCACCTTCTTCACACTCCCTCCCTTCCCCTCCAATATCGCACACTCCCTCCCCCTACACCTCCTTTTCGCTCAAACTCCCTCCCCCTTCCCCCAAAACCCCACACTCCCTCCCTTCCCCTCCAATATCCCCACCCTCCTCCCCTTTCCTTCTACCTCCCCCTTCCCCACACCCTACTTCCCCTCCACCTCCCTCACGATCCCTTCCCCTTCCCCTCCTCCTCCCCCACACTCCCCCCCCTTCCCCTCCAAAACCCCACATCCCTCCCCTACACCTCCTCTTCGCTCAAAATTCCTTCTACCCCCTTCTCCATATTTCCCCTCTTCCTAGCTATTCTCCATCCCCCCTACTCTTCCTCCTTCCCCCTCCCACCACTCCCTCCACCTCCCCCTCCCTCCCCCTCCCCCCCTATTCCATCCCTTTCCCCCTACCTCCTTCCCTCTCTCTCTCTCCTCAAAAAAAAGAAAGAAGAAGAAAAAAGAAGAAGAAAGAAGAAAAATGAAAAAAGAAAGAAAGAAAGAAAAGAAAAAGAAAAAGAACATAAAAGAAAGAAAGAAAGAAAGAAAGAAACAAACAAAAAGAAAGAAAGAAAGAAAAAATAGAAAAAAGAAAGAGAAAAATACAAAAGAAAGAAAGAAACAAACAAAAAGAAAGAAAGAAAGAAAAAATAGAAAAAAGAAAGAGAAAAATACAAAAGAAAGAAGAAGAGAAAAAAAAAACAAAAAACAGCCGCCTAACTCTCGAACGATACTTAAAACAACGTGACGTCATTGATACACTGCTGACTGCTTGATTGGTCGGCCAAGGAGAGGAAAGGGGGAGAGAGAGAGGAAGGAGGAGGGAAGGAAGGATAAAAGAGGAGGGAGTAAGGGGTGATGAAGGGGAAGGGGAAAGGGGTGATAAACGGGGAAAGGAGGGAGAGGAAAGGGGGAGAGAGAGAGGAAGAAGGAGGGAAGGAAGGATAAAAGAGGAGGGAGTAAGGGGTGATAAAAGGGGAAAGGGGAAGGGGGAAAGGGGTGATAAACGGGGAAAGGAGGGAGAAGGAAAGTGGGAGAGAGAGAGGAAGAAGGAGGGAAGGAAGGATAGAAGAGGAGGGAGTAAGGGTGATAAAAGGAGGGAGAGGAAAGGGGGAGAGAGAGAGAGGAAGAAGGAGGAAGGAAGGATAGAAGAGGAGGGAGTAAGGGGTGATAAAAAGGGGAAAGGGGAAAGGGGTGATAAACGGGAAAGGGGAAAGGAGAAGGGAAGTGGGAGAGAGAGAGGAAGAAGGAGGGAAGGAAGGATAAAAGAGGTGGGAGTAAGAGGTAATAAAAGGAGGGAGAGGAAAGGGGGAGAGAGAGAGGAAGAAGGAGGGAAGGAAGGATAGAAGAGGAGGGAGTAAGGGTGATAAAAGGAGGGAGAGGAAAGAGGAGGGGGGAAAAGGGGAGAGAGAGAGGAAGGAGGAAGGGAAGGAAGGAATAAAAGAGGAGGGAGTAAGGGGTGATAAACGGGAAAGAGAAAGAGGGGGGAATGGGTAAAAGAGGGGAAGGAGGGAGGGGAAAGGGGGAAAGGGAAGGGAGGAAGAAGGAGGGAAGGAGGGAAGAAAGAGAGAGGAGTAAAGGGGTGATAAAAGAGAGGGAAGGAGGAGGAGAGAGGAAGAAGGAGGGAAGGAAGGGATAGAAGGAGGAGGAGTAAGGGTGATAAAAGGAAGAGGAAAGGGGAGGAAGGGAAAAGGGGAGGAGAGGAGGAGAAGGAGGG
>NW_020868589.1:138780-146001 GCF_003789085.1 Penaeus vannamei | reverse complement strand
GCAGAGAGAGAGGAGAGCGAGAGAGAGAGACTCGGATTACTTCACCCCGCCAGACAAGAAATATGGCACACATTGCAGTTAAATACACGAGGAGGGGAGGGAAGGATGAAGCATGGTGGGGGTGGGAGGGAGGAGGGAGGGCGGGTGGAGGGCGGGCGGGGGCCACATTTAGTCTGGTCGGTGGGTGCCACGTCTTGGCGTATGATCACTGGCCTACACTAATGTTTGGCACTCTAGGTATTTCGGTGGCGAGGCACGGTGCCACGACGTCGGAGCGGGCCAGCGCGGACCCAGTGCCACGGGTGGAGGATGGTGCCATGGCGCTTGTGTTTTTTCTCTCTGTGTCTCTCTGTCTCTCTCTCTCTCTCTCTCTCCTCTCGCTCTCGCTCTCGCTCTCGCTTCTCTTCTCTCTCTCTCTCTCTCTCTCTCTCTTCTCTTTCTCTCTCTCTCGCTCTCTCTCTCTCTCTCTTCTCTCTCTCTTCTCTCTCTCTCTCTCTCTCTCTCTCTCTCTCTCTCTCTCTCTCTCTCTCTCATCTCTTCTCTCTCTCTCTCTTCTCTCTCTCTCTCTCTCTCTCTCTCTCTCTCTCTCTCTCTCTCTCTCTCTCTCTCTCTTCTCTCTCGCTCTCGCTCTCGCTCTCGCTCTCGCTCTCGCTCTCGTCTCTCTCTCTTATTTTCTCCTTCCCCCTCGCACCTCCCATCTCTCCTCCCTCCCCCCCCCCCTCTCCCTCCCACGCCCCCGCCGTGGCATCTGGGCGTGTTGTGGGCGACTGGGAAATGTTATGGGTAATGAGCGGCCTGCGAGAGCGCCCACCTGCCGGCATTGTGCGCTGCATTGTGGGCGAGAGGCGGAGCGGGACTCGCGGGCCGTACAACTGGCGGCGGCCCGGTGGTTATCGGGTTTCGCGGGGGGGGGGGGGAGGGTCGTGGGGGAAAGGTTAGGAAGGGAGACGAGAGGGGAACAGGAGGAGGAGGAGGAGGAGGAGAAGAGGGGAGAGAAGGAGAGGGAGGTGGAAAGGGAGAAAGGTGGAGGGTGACAAGGGGGAGATGGAAGGGTGGGGAAGGGGGAAAGAGAGATAAGAGAGAAGGGAGTGGGGAAGGGAAGAAAGGGAGGGCAAGGGAGGGTGGAAAAGGAGGAGAAGGAGGGGGAAAAAAGAGGGTGAGGTGTGACGAGAGGGGTGCGCTTCCTCGGGACGCGTCACCGCCGGAGTCCGACCTTCTGCCCCCGACTCGCTGGCCTCGACTCGGGGAGGAGAGGCCCCCGGCGAATCCGGAGGCGCGGGACACCCTTCTTCTGAGGGGTCGAGAGAGGTCGAGAGAGGTCGACTCGCAGTGGACGCAGAAGATACGACGGCTCTTGTGTGTGGGCGTCCTTAGGAGGGTCAGAGGCGGGTCGGATGGGACTCGGTCAGGCGCGACCTCCGCCGCCCCGAACTGCTCGTTGGGTCGGTCGTCGCTCACGTCAAGACCGACGCACGTATCCCGGTCGGGTGCCGGAGCCGAGGGAGGGACGCGGCGTGGCTGTGTTCACGTGTATCCGCACAGAGATATATCCCTCCCTCCTCCCTCCCTCCCTCGCATACTCCCATCTTTCCTCCCTCTCTCCCTCTCCCTCCCACTCCCCCTCCCCTCCGTGACATCTAGGCGTTAATATCGCATACATCAACACACTTCTTTCCATTTCGTTTTTGCGGTATGTTATGCGCGAGACGGCCTGTCGGGATCAGGGCCCGACGTGGACGCCCGGACGAGAGGGACGGATAGGCAGACGGAGGCGCGGGCGGGAGGGACGGCGTTGTGCTCGCGAGGCGGCGGGCGGGGGCGTGCGGGCGCGGGGAGGCGAGGCGATCGTCGTCGCGGTCGTCGTCGCCGGGGCCTTTGTCGCCGCCGCCGCCGCTGCTCTCGTCGCGCTTTGTTGTGCTTGTCAATGCGCTCCTCCGAGTCGCGTGCTCGCCTCCCATCTGCTCCCCCCCTCCCCCCCTCTCCTCCTCCTCCTCCCCTCGCCCCCTATTGTGTGGATGCAAGATCGTCAACACCGGCCACCCCCTCCCCCTCCACCGCCCTCCTTTGTTGACGACGCCGCGGGGCATGTTTTGTTGCACGTGGGGTGGGGGGGGGCGTCGGGCATCGGGCGTCGTGGTCATCCCCGCGACAGCGCCCGCACATGCCCGCCCATTGTGCGCGCGCGACTTGTCCCCTGACCGTGGGTGGGTGTCCGGCCGGTGCGCCCCCGCTAATGTGACGGGCGCTGACGAAATATTTAAAGGGGAGAGGGAAGGGGCGTCCCTTAGAGGGGGGAGGACTGACCCTTCGGAGGGGGGCGGGGGTTGCGGCGGCGCTCCGGAGGCGGAGGCGCTGCCCTGGCACGCCCGCAGCGGTGCAGGATGCGAGGCCGGACGTTCCAGGGAGGAAGAACGCGTGCAGGAGGAGGCGCGCTATCTCGCGCTCGCATCTTGGCTCTTCTCTTTGCCGCTAACCGCCTCCTCCTCCTCCTCCTTCTTCTGTTTCTTCTTCCTCCTCCTCTTCTCCTCGCTCTTTTCTCTTCTTTTCATTATATTTCTATCTGTCCCTCTTATCCTTCCTCCTGCTGTCTCCCTCTTTCTTCCTCTCCCATCCTCCCTCCATTTCCTCATCGGTACCTCTCTCTCCCCCCCCCCTCCGTCCCCGTGAGCGAGGGCGCAAGGGCATCCGAGGGCATCCGAGGGCACACGAGGTCCTTCGGGTCTGAAGGGCCTCGGGTCACGGCGTGGGGAGAGGCCCGGAATGTGGGGGACAAGTCGTCAACTGGCTCCCTCTATCTCCCTTCCTCCCCCTTTCTCCCTCCTTCACATCCTCTCCATTCCTCCCGTCTTCTCCCTTCCTCCCCTTTCTCCCTCCCTCGCCCCATCCTCCCCCTCCCTCGCCCCCATCCTCTCTCTCCCTTTCCCCCCTCTCTCCCTCCTCCCTCCTCTCCCATCCTCTCCCCCTCTCTCCCTCTCCTCCTCCCTCGCTCGCTCGCACGGCCTGCATTCCTGCACTTCCGGACGCCCGAATCGCCACGAGTCTCGCCGCTGCCCATTGATTCGGTATCCGGTGCACGTACGCATTCACGCTCTCTCGCTCTCAGTCAATCTGTTATTAGTGCACTCGCTCATTCCCGCACTCTCGCTCTCGTTCGCTCGAGCACTCACTTTCTCTTTCTGTCTTTCTCTGTCTCTTTCTGTCTCTGTCTCTGTCTGTCTCTTTCTTTCTCTCTTTCTGTCTCTCTCTCTCTCTCTCTCTCTCTCTCTCTCTCTCTCTCTCTCTCTCTCTCTCTCTCTCTCTCTCTCTCTCTCTCTCTCTCTCTCTCTCTCTCTCTCTCTTCTCTCTCTTTTCCACACACTACTGAGAGAGAGAGAGAGAGAGAGAGAGAGAGAGAGAGAGAGAGAGAGAGAGAGAGAGAGAGAGAGAGAGAAGAGAGAGACGAGAGAGAGCGAGCCCGACAGGTCACGTGGTCCGAGGTGTGGGCGGGGGGGGGGGGGGAAACAACAGGTATATTCGCGTCGAAGCTTTGTGCTCGGTCCAAGCGAAGCCGGAAGAGGGAGAGGGAGGAATAAAGGGGAGAGAGCGATAAAGGAGGGAAGTGAGGGAGGGCGAAAGAAAAGGAGGAAAAAGGATAGAAACGAGAAGGGGCGAATGACAGATAGACAGCAACGCGAAGGACAAAAGGATAATGGTTAAATACGTAAAAATTACAGGATGAAAACCAGAAGAAAATTCGATAAAAAAAATACACGTAATAATTATGGCATAGAGACCAGGTGGACGCGCCTTGGCTCCCTAGCAATAGCGCAGCGATAAGCCAATGCCATTGACCTAATTACGGCAAGTGAATTTGGGTCCGCGCTCCCAACCTTTTTTCCGCTTTTTTACGTTTGTTTGTTGGTGTATTGTCACCCTCCGTGGTTGTCGTTTTGTTGTTTTCGCCTTTCTTTCGTTTTTTTTCTTCTTGTTCCTCGGTTGGTTGGTTTGGTGTTTTTTTTCTTTTTGTGATTTTTTTTTTTCTTGGGTTGGTTGGTCTCTCCTTCGGCTTAGGCTCGCAGGCGCTCCTTCGAGCCCCGCTGGCGTCTAATGGCCGAGTGATTATCGAACCTTTTTTTCCTTTTCTTTTTTTTTGTATGTTGATGGATAGATTAGATAATGGGGGAGAGGTTCTCGAATAGCGGAGGGGGGAGGGAGGAGGGAGGGGAAGGGGGAGGGAGGAGGGAGGGGGGCCTTTTATATGTTCAGAAAAAAATGTTCTTTTCCATGAAGGTGCAGGGAGGGAGGGAGGAATCGTCGATGTTCTTGCGGGAAAGAGAGAGAGAGAGAGAAAAAAAAAAGAGAGGAAAATGGTTTATTTTTTATGGCAGCGAGGACGGAGGTCGGTTTCCCAACGAGCCTTTTCGGTGGTTGCGATGCGCCTCGTCTCGCCGTCCCCGCCCCCCGCTTGTCACTCGAATCGGGTCGTATTTGCGTGAACAAGATGCCCGTTGGCAGAAAAGCAGTGGAGTGGGATGTGGAGTCCGTATACCCAGGGGGAGAGAGGGGCCCTCCCCCCGCCCCGGCCCCGCACCACCTCACCTGGGGATCAATACGCTCGCACAACCACTCGCCTCACCAACACCCGCGCCGCGCTGCCAGCCGTACGACCCACGTCCCCCCTCGCCCTCCTCCTCCTGGCCTCGAAATAGCGACTACCCCCGTCGGGAAACGGAACTCCAGCCCCGCGTCTGGTCCTCGGGGAAGCCCTCGGAGGCCTCTGCTATCCGAAGGGGCAGGAGAGCCGCCGCGGGGAGGGCCCCGAAGGACCGAAGGGCCCTGGAGTCGGGAGTGCGAGGCTGGCGAGGAGGGCTGGCCGGGTAGAAAGTTTCTGTTTGGCTCGGCGGCAGCGTGCTCGGGGACCGTTCAGTGTGGCTGGAGGAAGGATCGGAAGCGGAGAGGAGCGAGAGCGAAGGTCTGGCGCGGACCGCGGGGACGGGACAAGGACCCTAGAGAATGTGCACGTGTGCAATGACGCGTGCAACACTGCCAAAAACTGGGAGTGCTTAACCCACCCTCGTGTGTCTCAAGTTCGAGCTTGTGGTGAAAGAAAGGGGCACGAGAGAGAGAGAGCTGGATAAAGAGGAATTAGCAGGGACTGAGAGAGGCTGGAAACGGAGAGTTGAGTGACCGTGCGGCGTGTGGTGTTCGCTCGTGCTCCGCTACGGGACAAAGACCGAAATATCTCGTGATAACCGAACTGCCACCCTCCGAAAACAGGCGAGGGGAAACTGCCAGCATTGTGATAAACCTCGATCGCGGAAACCTAGCGTGACTTGTTGTGTGAACCCTCCTTGGTCTTGACTCGCAGTCTGCATCCAACCAACACTGCCATTACGTTGATCTCCTGTGAATGCTCAAGTCGAGACAAGTTCTACCAAACGAAACGTGTCATAACAACACTGCCAATGTGTAAATAAGTCTTCAGGGATTCTCTACTGCCATCTGACACTGTCGTCGTACATACATATATCCATGCTTTAAGAGATACCGAGTGTTCTTTCAAGAGGAGTCCCGCCGCCGAGGGACGGTCGCCGCCGGGAGAGCCCCAGGTTCAAGGTACGTACGAGGTGCACTCCGCCCTTTGGCCGTCGCAGGAGGGCCTGGGACCCGCGGCGTCGCGAGGAGGCGTCCGCGGACCGCAAGTGGCTTACGTGAGAGTTCGAGGAGACGCCAGCCCCGACCTGGCAAGTCTAATCGCTGAGCGGCGAGGACGGGCGACTCTTGGCAACGCCGCGTCGGGGCATTGCCACGGCCTGATAAATCTTGTATGGCTGTTGCTTTGGGCGCTGCGTGTGTGTGCTCGTGTGCAGGCACGGCGTGAGGGCCCTGCGAGTCGGAAAGGGCCCGTGGGAAGGGCGGAAGGGCGGCCCGAGAGGCGAGGCAAGGCGAAACTCGTGGTGCGTGTGCGTATGGGCAAGGCGGACGTGGCAACGCTGCCTTGTGTCCATAGACAAGCCCATCTCCTGCCATCGAATTTTCGCTAAATACGGGAAACTCTCAAGTTTAATGGAAGGGCGTTCGCTTTTTCTCGTCGGGGGAGGCTGTGTGGCGAACACTTGGTGGGGCTGAAGTTGAGGGAACCCGATGTTTTCGTTTTCCGAACCGGAGGCGGGCTTTAAAAGGCAGCCTCTTTTTTGTGAGTGCGTTTAGGAGTAGTCATGTAACAAGCGACGCGCGCGGGGTGCGGGCTACGCAATTTCCCCCCCCATTTTTTCCCAAGACGGCGATGCAGTTGCAGCTTTCGCACTTGTCCATTCCAGCAGCACACCAGTAACCCACTCCCGCCGCCGACACGGGACCGCCGCCCGCACGAGAGCAGGCCCGGACAGCGAAAAAGCGATCGCGGACCAGGAAATGTGGCTGGCGTATGTCTAACGGCCGTTCGGAGCGTTTCCCGGCAGAGGACGTGGTCACGGTGGGGGAATGGGGGGGAGGGGTAGGCCTACGCGCCGGCTGGCTTGACCCTCCGGCCCCTTCCCTCGCCTCCGGAGCCTCGCCAGCCGCCTCTGCCGCCCGCACGCACGCCCGCACAGCCCATTTCGAGGTGGCGGGGGCTGTTTCAACCCCGCTGGAACCCTCAACGTCGTCCTTGGTAGTCGTTCTCAGGAACAGGGTCGTCATCGTCGTCGTCAACTAGGTCTTTCCTTCGCATTCTTCCGTTCCTTCCCTCCCTCCTTTCATTCCATCGTTCCTCATCTCTCTTCCTCCCTCCCTTCCCTCCCTCCTCCTTTCTCTCTTTCCCTCCCTTCCTTTCTCTCTTCCTCCCTTTTCTCTCCTTCCTCCCCTCCTTTCTCTCTTCCCTCCCTCTCCTCCCTTTCTCCTTCCCCTCCTCACTTTCCCTCCCTCTCCTTTCTCCTTCCCCCTCTCCCTCCCTTTTCCTTCCCCCCTTCCCTCCTTCCCTTCCTTCCTTCGTTCCTTCCACCTCGTCCTCGTCCTCGGCGCGAGGCCGTTGCCCCGCGCGCGAGAGGGAATTCTTCGGCCGAGATGAAATTCGCTGCAAAATCCGCGGAAGGAAGACTCGGCGGGGTTGCCTCCTCCTCCTCCTCCTCCTCCTCCTCCTCCTCCTCCTCTCCTCCTCCTCCTCCTCCTCCTCCTCCTCCTCCTCCTCCTCCTCCTCTCTCTCCTCTCCTCTCCTCCTCCTCCTCCTCCTCCTCCTCTCGTGTGTTTTGATGATGCGGTGGA
>NW_020868589.1:96280-133780 GCF_003789085.1 Penaeus vannamei | reverse complement strand
TCTCTCTCTTCTCTCTCTCTCTCTCTCTCTGTCTCTGTCTCTGTCTCTTCTCTCTCTCTCTCTCTCTCTCTCTCTCTCTCTCTCTCTCTCTCTCTCTCTCTCTCCTCTCTCTCTCTCTCTCTCTCTCTCTCTCTCTCTCTCTCTCTCTCTCATATCTGTTGCGGGAGATACGACTGGAATTCCGGAGATACCCGAGCGAGGGCGTGTGAAATGGTACGAAGTTGTAAAATCCGCGGGCGGGCGAGGGCGAGGAGGCGCTCCCGAGGGCGTCCGGGGCCGCGAGAGCGCTGGGCTCGGCTCCTCCCGCCGCGTCGTCGTCCCCGCTTTTATGGCCTCGGATGGGTCGCGGGGAAATTATTTATGGTCGTGTCTTGGGAGATGCGAGTGTCGATTTTTTTTTTTTTTTTTTTTTTTTGCTTGATGTTGTTGGTTTACTGTTTACTGTGGGGGACGTGTGCACCGGTTGTACGTGGAGGCGGGAGGTGGGAAGAGGCCGTTTGGTTGTTTGTGTGGAGTGGTTGGTGTTGTTTCTCTCTCCGTTGCGTGTCTGTCGTTTTCCGGGAGGTGAAGCGGTGCGGCCGGAGCGCAACCGCCATAAACCGTGACTCTAACCTCCCGCGGCGAGTGCGGCGGGGATTGCCCTTCGCCGCAAAGGGTCCTCGGGCGCCGTCGGTCCTCGGGCCCACCGCGGTTTACGACGGGCCCCTTCCTGCGCTCCGCCCTGCCTGCCTGCCTGCGTGTCGGCGGGCGGCGGGCGGGCGGTCTGCCTTCAGCTCCGTCGGGGCGTGTGCTCGTGTGTCCCCCTCGGTCGCTCGTTCACTCCTGGTCCAGTCACTCGCACCAGTTCGTGGACTTTACGCTCGTTCACCCATTTACTCACTCTCGTTCACTCACTCTCTCGCTCTCTCGTTCACTCACGAACTCAGTCTCATTCACATTCTCGTTCACTCTCACCAACTCGTGCACACACGCACTGGCTCCTCCGTTCACTCACCCAAACTCTCACCCGTTTACCCAAGTGACTCGCCCACCAATCTCTCTCTCTCTCTCTCTCTCTTCTCTCTCTCTCTCTCTCTCTCTCTCTCTCTCCTCTCTCTCTCTCTCTCTCTCTCTCTCTCTCTCTCTCTCTCTCTCTCTCTCTCTCTCTCTCGTGGGCGGAAGTTTGTCAGAGGAACCGAGAGGAATGACTCCCTGAGCGTTTCCTCTTGGTGTGTCATTTTTTTTTTATTTAATAATTTTTCCCAGAGTGCTTCGAAGAACCCCCGTCATTGTGGCTTTTATTTTCTTGTCGTGCGATTGGAATTATTTGTTGTTGGGAGTGTCTGGCGGTTGTAGCTTTTCCCCCGAAAGTTCTTGGGCGGTGTGTCTGCTCGCCCCCCCCCACCCCCACCCCTGCCGCGGTCATCCTCTCCGCGGCGTATTAACACATCTGGATTTTATGGGTTGTGACTTGGGGTTCGGGGGGGGGGGGGGGGGCGAGGGGAGGGGGTTTGCTGAGAGAGAGAGGAGAGAGAGATAGAGAGAGAGAGAGAGAGAGAGACGAGAGAGAGAGAGAGAGAGAGAGAGAGAGATGAGAGAGAGAGAGAGAGAGAGAGAGAGAGAGAGAGAGAGAGAGAGAGACGAGATCCTCTCGCTCCCTCTCTCGACTCTTCTTCTCACGAGCCCGTTTTAAAGAGATGCATTGCTGGCGGTGCTTGCGCCAGAGGGACACCAAGCGTAGCGGGGGCACGGAGGGAGGGAGGGAGGGGGGGACGGGGGAAGAGAGGGAGAAGGGAGCGAGGGAGCAAGTGGTGTCGGCGATGGGGACGGCGGCCCTATTAGCACAATGTAGTGAGAGCGGGAGGAGAGCGAGAAGGGTTGGGGCGGCGGGTGCAGGGCGGCAGGGTGAGCGAGGTGAGGGTGAGGGTGAGGGTGAGGGTGAGGGTGAGGGTACGGGACAGGGGCCTAGAACAATAGCTCGGGGAGGAGGCGGTCGTACGCCAACCTCCTCGCCTACAGTTGCCAACGTGTGTGTGCGCGCCCGTGTTGCCACCGCCGCGACGCCTGTGCCTTCTGTTTGTCTCTCTTCCTCTTCCTCGTCTCGAGGGGGAGGTCTCGCCCGCGCGCCGCACTCAGCTGTTGAGCGGGCTGGCGCGCGCGCGCGAGTTACGCAACAATCGACTCTTTTTAATTTTAAATGGCCTCGAACAGCCGGCGATGATTGGATTCATAAACAGAACATGTTTCACGCGACGCGACGCGACGCGGGCGCCCTTCGGCAGGGAAGCCCCGTCGGCCGCCGCGCTCGCAGGGGCGTGCAGGCTGGGGCCGCGCCCCTCGGCCAGGGAGGCGTCCCCGGCGGGAGGCGGCGGGCGGAGGGGGGGGCTCCCCGCTGCGGGCGAGGGGGAGGGAAGAGTGCGAGGTGCGTGAGTCCTTGCGTGCGTGTGCGTGCCTGCGTTCTTTGTTCGGGCGCTCGACTCGCAGCTGATCGTGAATTAGTAATCGTGGGCGCGAGGACACGCCGAGCGGGCGGGTGTCGCTCCAGAAGATAAGATAAGCCTCGGGCTGTAATCAGATAGGAAGGAAATCCGCGTGTTGCAACCAGAGGCATTTGAGCCGTGAGTCACCCGGCGGGGGGCGGGGGGGGGGGGGGGTAAATGCCGGGTTAAATAGCATGACCTGGTATCCGATGCGCGCCAGGTGGGGGAGGGGGGAGGGGGGAGGGGAAAGAATGAGGGAGGGAGGGAGGGAGGGATGAGGAAGGGGAAAGGAGTGGGGGAGAAGGGAGGAAGGGGAAAGGGGGAGCGGAAGAGAGCGAGGGGCGAGGGAGAAAGGGGAGAAGAGGGAGAGCGGGAGGACTGAATAGGGGAAGCATGAGGGAGGGAAGAGGTAAGTAGAGACGGGTAGATAGACGGACCGACGGCGAGGGCGTGCGGGCGTGCGGGTGGGCGGCGAAGGAAGCATCCGGCAGCGACGAGCCCTCGCTTCCGCCCACGCCCGCCCGCCCGCCCCGCCCGCAGCCGCCAGCTCATCCTCGTTGTGTATTATGAAAGCAGTATCGATAGCAGAGAGCTCGCGAGGGGCGGCGGGCGGTGGGCGGGAACGCGAGGGGGCTTCCGAGGGCGTGCGAGGCTGTCTTCTGCGCCAAGGTCTGCGGAGGGACAGCGGCGGTCGGGAGGGAAGTGCGTGCGTGCGTGCGTGCGAGAGCGTGGCAGGTGAAGGCAGGGAGGGTCTGCCACCTGTTGCCTCCACGCGGCCGGGAGCAGCGCGCCCGCCCCGCCGCGCCCACTCCGAGATTAGCGCCTCTGACGCCGCCGTCACTATCACTCGCACTCATTCACTCGTACTCGCGCCGCCACACGCTCTTAACCTAATTACTTCCTAGTTTTTATTTCCGAGGGGATTGCACGCGGCTTTGGCCGCTGTTTCTCTCTTTTCGAGCGCGCGCGCGCGCGTGTGGCCGTGGATGCGCGCGTGGCTCGCTCGGGAGGACGCGGAGCTCCGCCAGGGAGAGGATCGGATTTTTCGGAAGCCGCCGCGCGCTCGCCTCGCCTCGCCTCTTCCTCGAATCCTCCGACTCCTTCGCGCGAGGAGGGCGGGACCCTGGGGGAAGGGGGGGGGATGCTCGTTTCGTGGCGTTGCTGGGAAGGAGGGGAGGAGTCGAGCCGCGGAGGGAAGGTTTGCGGCCGACCTTTCCCGGCGATGGAAGGCCCGGGGGGGGGGCGTTTGCAGGTGCTCCCCCCCTTCACCCTTTCCTGTCGCTCAAAGCAGCCGTCGTTGTGAAGCCACAGCCGGTGCGTGGGCGCGCGTGCGCGTATGTGGTCGTAAACGAAACCGGAAATCTGGGTGCGTGTGAATCACTGGCTCGCTCATCGCTCATCATCATTCAGATTGCCCCCCTCTCTCTCTCTCTCTCTCTCTCTCTTCTCTCTCTCTCTCTCTCTCTCTCTCTCTCTCTCTCTCTCTCTCTCTCTCTCTCTCTCTCTCTCTCTCTCTCTCTCTCTCTCTATCTCTCTCTCTCTCTCTCTCTCTCTCTCTCTCCTCTCTCTCTCTCTCTCTCTCTGCTTTCTATCTTGTATACTTCTTCTTCCGTGGCCAATCGCCGCGGACGGGCCCCCTCTGCCGCCGCCCGACGCTTTCGGAAGATGTTGGCGCTCGAATTTTTTTCTTGGGAGGATGTTGGAACAGCTGATGGTGGACGAAACATTTTCTGTCGGTGTTCATTATTTTGAAAGGAAAAAAAAACTCTTGTACTATCATTGCATCAGTATTGAGTGTTCATTATTTTACTGTAATTGTATTTCATGGATGTGTTTGTATTACTTTTATTATTCCTCTAATGGCGTCTTCTTTCTCCTCCGCAGGGCCATCAAAGCATTCCAGCAAGTGTTGTACATTGATCCCGGGTTCAGCCGAGCCAATGAAGTCCATCTGCGCCTGGGGTTGATGTTCAAGGTCCAGAGCGACTACGAGTCTTCGCTGAAACACTTCCAGTCCGCGCTCATAGACGCTGGCCCGGCGTCCTTCTCCAAGTTGGAGAGTGAGTTGGCTTTGGATTTTGTTTTTTGGTGTTTTTGGCTCTTCTTTTTTTTTCTGATGTTCTTCGGGTTTTATTTTCTTCGTGTGTTGGTATTTTGTAGTAGGACTGATTTTTGAAATTTGAATGATGTGATACATAGTTTTCTAATGTGAAGTAGTGTTGTAATGTCCAGTTGCTCTGGTGATTGCGACTTTAAATGTTTGGCCTGGAGCGAAATCGGCTTTTGTTGCCGGTGACGAAGAGCTTCATTCTCCTTCATGCCTTTTGCACGTCAAGTGTCGCTCTGTCCAGTCGCTCTGACAATTCCTTGAAGGTCTGACCCGCGCTAAACCGGCCCCTGTTGCCCCTTCCAGTAAGGTTCCACGTGGCCCACCTGTACGAGCTCCAGAACAAGCACCGGGCGGCGCGAGAGGCCTACGAGACCCTTCTGCAGGAGCAGGAGCTGCCCAACCACCTGCGGGCCGACATCCAACGCCAGCTGGGATGGATGTACCACACCGTTGACAGCTTGGGAGAGAAGTCGTACCGCGAGCTGACCGCAGTCCAGTACCTGCAGAAGTCCATCGAGGCCGACCCCAAGAGCGGCCAGAGCCTGTACCTGCTGGGTCGGTGTTACTCTGCCCTTGGGAAGGTGCACGATGCCTTCATCGCCTACAGGAACTCCGTGGACAAGTGCGAGGGCAATGCGGACACGTGGTGCTCAATAGGGTGAGTCTGCTCCTCGTGAATGCCTGTTTATTTGCGGTATTGTTGGTGTTATCATCATCATCATTAACATTATCATTATCACTATTATGATGATGTTGAGTACTATTATTATTCTTATTAATATCATAAAGTATTTTATTTTGTATGAAGTAAAATTTTGCTATGCGTACGTAGAAAAGATGTGAACAGAGTTATGCTTATTGGTTAGACAGCTGCTTTGCCATATCTCTCTCCTTTAAATAGTTAAGTAACTGGCAAGTGTCATCCATTTCTAAACAGAAGCCTCTCTGTTCCCAGAGTACTTTACCAACAACAGAACCAGCCAATCGACGCCCTTCAAGCATACATCTGCGCAGTACAGTACGACAAGGGACACACAGCCGCGTGGACAAACCTAGGGATTCTGTACGAGACCTGCAACCAGCCACGCGATGCCCTGGCGTGTTACATGAACGCTACGAGAGGTAGCAACAAACCCGTGAATCCAAATCTTGCTCCGCGTATAAAATTTCTCCAGCAGCAGCTGGCAAATGCCCCCATGCCCAGCGTAACTAAACCTCGTCAGTTGATGAGCATTGAGGAGGCGTGGAACTTACCCGTCACTACAGACATGTCTAACAGGCAGCAGGGACAGGGCCAGGGCCAGGGCCAGCAGATCGCCAGCCAGCAGCGGCAGGTGGGCCCAGGCCAGAATTCCTTCCAGAAGTATGGCCAGCAGTACAGCCACTCTGGGTCAGGAGCCCCCCCGCCCCCCTACCAGGCGCCCGGCAACGACGCCAAGCGCTTCAAGCCCGACATCGCCGGGGACCAACAGCGACCGCACTTCTACCTCAACCAGCAGCAAATGCAGATTCTACATTACCAGCAGCAGAACCAAGCAAGCCTAACACCACAGCAGCAGCAGCAGTTCCAGCAGCTCCAGCAGAACTTCCGCCTGATGCAGCAGCACCAGATGAAAATGCATCAGCAGCAGCAGTTGCAACAGCAGCAGCAACAACAGCACCAACAGCAGCAGCAGCAACAAACCGTTGTTCAAGGTCCCCAGGTGTCCCCCAGCCTTGGCCAGCAGCAGAACTTCGTTGCCGGTGGACAGATGGCGAGGCCAGTGGTGCCAGGAGCGCCAGGATTCACTCAGGCAGCAACAAACGGTGTCAATCGAGGCTTCATTGGGCAGAGACCTCAGACGCCTACCAGCAATTTCAACCAGAACAATCAGCCCTTCTCGCAACCTTCCTCAACTGGTGGATATATCAACCAGACTCCATCGTACACCAATGGAGGAGTACCAACAACGTCTGCAGGATATGGCTTCAATAACGGCTACAATAGTAATAATGTGAATGAAGCATTACCAAGAGACCTTACTGGCGTCACACCAGAGACCACTGTTAGTGACCAGGAACTTCAGGAACTCATCAGCCAACGAGAATTCACAACTTCTTTAGCTGAGGATTTACTGAACCGGCTAGCACAGGGCGAAGATGTCATAGACGAGCTAGCCAAGGCAGGAGACGTGGGCCAGGATGTTGCTCTGCCAAACACCGAGTTCTCCACCTCGGCCACGTCGTCGTCCACCACGTCGGCTCCTTCCACGGATGTCGTTCAAGCCCCCATACAGTCAGGACTCTCTTATATTAAGCAGGAAGTTCCCGACACAAAACTCTCCACACAAACACACGTACCAGAGACTAAGCCACGCATTAGTAACATCAGACTAAGCCTCGATCGCGAAATAAAAGTGGAACAGGCGTCGGAGCCTGTGTTCACGACGAACATGGCCAGCTCAGACATCGTGTCAGGCTGCAAGGGCCGAGGCGCAAATGCGAGAAACAGCAGCATGATCTCAGACAAGCAGTTGCCACCGTCGCCACCCGACCCCCCGAAGGTGAAGCTAACCAACGAACAGCTGCTTCCCAACACGCCTTCGGTCTTGCTTGACAACAAAAAGCTTGCATTTTCACCTCAGCTGCAAGAGTTCTGCTTGCAGCACCCCATTGCCGTTGTGAGAGGCTTGGCATCTGCTCTGAAGTTGGACCTCGGGCTCTTCTCCACCAAGACCCTGGTCGAGGCCAACCCCGAACACATTGTTGAGGTTCGAACGCAGATGAAGCAGGAGGCTGACGAGAATATTGACCCCACGACGGAGATCAAGTCCTGGCCCTGCATCAGCCACAGGTCGCACACCACCATCGCCAAATACGCCCAGTACCAGGCGTCGAGCTTCCAGGAGAGCCTGAAGGAGGAGCAGGACAGAATTGCTGCCGGGGCGCCGAAGACGGACGACTCCAAAAAGAAGAAGGTCCAGAAAATGATCAAATTCGGAACCAATGTCGATCTGTCGGACGAGAAGAAGTGGAGAGCTCAGCTGCAAGAACTCATGAAATTGCCAGCCTTTGCCAGAGTGGTTTCTGCAGGGAATATGCTGTCTCATGTTGGACATCCCATTCTGGGCATGAACACAGTACAACTATATATGAAGGTTAGTATATGGATCCCTGTTTATGCTGTGTAAGATGACATATAATGAATATCCTTCTTAAGAAACCGCGATATATATAAGTATTTGTGATCATTTTCTAAGAATAAATAGTGTTTAACTCATGTATCCTCAAGTCATGAGGCCTTTTTATGTCTTGTTACAAGTTTTCAAGTTCATTTGGTGTTGCCGCAGGTACCAGGGGCCAGAACACCAGGTCATCAGGAGAATAACAACTTCTGTTCCATCAACATTAACATTGGGCCTGGAGACTGCGAGTGGTTTGGAGTGCCCGATGCCTATTGGGGAGTCATAGCCAATCTCTGTGAGAAGTAAGTAGTTGATTCTTAACGAGTCGTGATTTGTCTGGGTGAATAATTTGCTGAAATTTAGTGCCATTGGAAGTACCATGTTGAGTTACATTTTTATTATTATTATTTTTTAACTGACTCGTTCCAGACACTAGAACTAATACTCTTCATTTTTTTTACAGAAATAGAACCAATTATTTGCACGGTTCCTGGTGGCCAGATCTGCAAGAACTCTACGATGAGAATGTACCAGTGTATCGTTTCCATCAGAAGCCGGGCGATATGGTGTGGGTTAATTCAGGCAAGTGTGGCTCTGTGAATTTATGGGCTTCTTTAATGTCGTGTGCAGTAATGTCGGTTCAGTGTGGATTCCCTTGGGTTTCAAGAAAGGAAATGCTTGTTTCGTCAACATTACTATTCCATGTTTGTAATCGTTTACCCTCCCTCAACAGGATGTGTTCATTGGGTTCAGGCAGTCGGTTGGTGCAATAATATTGCCTGGAATGTAGGCCCACTTACAGCCAGACAGTACACTTTGGGCCTGGAGCGATATGAATGGAACAAGCTGCAGGGCTTCAAGTCCATCGTTCCCCTCGTCCACCTGTCGTGGAACCTCGCCAGGAACATCAAAGTGTCTGACCCGAAGCTCTTCGAAGCAATCAAGTAAGCTTTCGTGCGCTTGGCATTACCTGTTTCAGATTATCTGCTGAGACGAGAATCCTTGTGAAAATTTGCTTTTGAAATTTAATCGGATCTTTAGAACAAGAATGATGTGGTTTAGTATGCTAATGTTAGATTTTTTTCCTTCGTTCTAGGGGCTGCTTGATGCGCGCACTCCGCCAGGTGTGTTTGTCATTGGACTTCGTGAAACAGTGTGGCCTCGAGACCAAGTTCCACGGACGCAATCCCAATGAAGCATCTCATTATTGCGGTGTTTGTGAGGTCGAGGTAAGGCACTCAAGCTGTGGATTTCCCTGTAAAATGTTCTCTTTCTCAGTTTCAGTAAATACATACTGGATTTTTTTGTTCTAGGTGTTACACATTGGAATATTTCCTGGAGTATCTCATATTCATTCCTTTGTCTTTCCCTCAGGTGTTTGATATCCTGTTCGTGAAGGAGCAGGAGCGGCGCCATGTGGTCCACTGCATAGACTGCGCGCGTCGCCAGGCCCCGCGCCTCGAGGGCTTCGTGGTGCTGGAGGAATACCACTTAAGTGATCTCTGCCAAGTGTATGACAACTTCATTTTACACTCCGTAAGTATTACGCAAAGGAGTCGGGCAATTTTGATAAGGAAGTAGGATTGCGTTGGATAATGGACTCATTCAGGCTTACCGTTCTTTTAATTGACGTTGAAATAGAAAAGACAACTATTTAAGTAATCTGATCTTGACATTTAAAGTAGAAAAAAATACAGGGAGCTTGACTTTGGTGCATAGAATCTAAGATGGTGTTTTGAGTTCCACTAAGTGCTCTTTCCTTCCGTTGCAGGTACAGGGCCAGAACATTTCCGGCCAGGCCCCCACTCCTCCCCCTACCTCCACCACTCCAACCCCACTCACGTGACCTTCCTCAGGCCTAGTGGCCGCCCCGCTGTGCTCGTTTTGACCGGGGGCGGTTCCTAGCACCCGCAGGAGATCTCTCATTCCTGGATCTGTAAGCCCAGAAGGAGAACTGCCGTTGCCTGCCTTTGCAAGAACCCCCCCACAACTACCAGTCTTGCAAGAACAAAACAGAAATGTGTTAGTGAGCAGCAGTGTTGACAGACTGTGGAAAAGGACACAGCTACTGCACTGCAAGTAGCATTAAGTTATAACTAAGAGTTTTACGTCACTGCCAGAGCACCTTCCAGAGGCCTTCTCTTTTAGCGACTCCGTATAGTCGCGTGAGGCCGTATTTTTCACACCTGATTCTTGGAAGTTGTTGCAGTGCAAGAAATGGGCATTACGAGATGTTGATTAGATCGAATGAAAGGAGAAAGTGTATGGTCTGTGTGATTGTTTGGAAGCGCCCTGTAGAAAAGAAACCAGAACGATAAGCTGCTTCGAGAGCTGCCACTCGCCCAAGCATAATGATTTGATCTCATGGAACTCAAGGACCCGGGAACGGCGACACTGACGACGGAAAAGTGTTTTTGGCTTGTGTGAGCGAAGTGCTGCCGCGCGACGGCGTCAAGTGCATCAGGACTCGTGCAGTTGCACAACCCAGGATGTTGTTTCCTCAAAATAATGTTAGTGGTTGCCACGAAGGTAAAACAACCAGTGCTGAAGTAGCAGTAGTTGGGGTAGTAGAAGTTGCGTGTGGTTCATGGTACTACCCATTTTTTATTTATTAGCCTTGCCTACACATTATGTTCTCCTTCAAAGTTACCAGCCAAGAGACTGGCCTAAGTTGTAATAGAAATGTGCATATATGTGTGCTTGCATGCTATTTTGTCTGTGTGCACACAAGCACTGGTACACATGCATGCTTGTTCATGTACGTATGTGTACAAATGCACACCTTTGTATGGGCATTTGTGTATGTGTGTGTGCACGCGTTCGTGTGTTTGTGTGTGCGCGTAAGCATATGTGCGTGCGTATGCGTGCCGTTGAAGCACGCGTCCGTTCATTCATCTGTTTATGCGCACGTGTGTAAGGCGTATGACTTCACTCCCGTGTATGTGTACGTGTGCGTGTCTTTCAATAAGAGGTTTCCAATCACTGCCACCGTAAGTGAGTGTTTAATCTTGTGATAATCTCAACTGCCACAGAATCTACAACTTCACAAACTCTCTCTTGGAGCTTACAGATTTATATCTTCCCACATGCATTGTTACGAATGATTTGTGTCAGCAGTTTTGTTATTATTTATATATATATATATTTACAGTATTTTTTTTATTTGATGCATTATGTTTCCTAAAACTGATTTCTATTTAAATTTAAATATTCTGCAATGTCCTACATGATTCACTATTGTCTTAAAGGAGAGAGGAATCCATGTATGGACATTATGGCAAGTTCTAATTATAAGTTGAATGAGTTTATATATACACAATCAATATTATTTTTGAAACTTAGTTTACCATAATTGAGAGTTCTCTTCTTGATTTTATACAAGAATTACCGAAAACAGGGCATTCCTCAAATTCATTTGGGATAGTTTAGTGTTCCTTCATTCTGTTAATATATTTATTTTTGTCTCTATCAACATAAATGTGTTACCAATGTTAAAGTAGTATTAAGTAATATCATTTGTAATGGACAGGCCAATGAATTGAAAGAGAAAGTAATGTTTTTATCGATTGGGAAAGGTTTGTAACAAAAGCGTTTTCATTCGCGTAACCATTTTGTGAAATGAATTTCTGGCAACTGGGTCTGTCATTACTCTTGTGTCTATCAAGTTGGTTCACATGTGCAAAATTTTAGGCTGTACCAAATTGATTTATGCATACAACTATAAATTTAACGAACACATGGATCATTGTGTAAGTACGGTTATGATGGCAAGGAAATGATGATTGCATGATCAATTCTACGACCGAGACCTACGATTGCTAATTAAGCCACTAGAAGCTGATACTTGTTCCTGCTCTTGCGCGATTTCAGTTCTGTGTTGTGTTCCTGTGCCCAAGTCAGCTCATGTCAGGTGGATATGGAGAGCAGAAGCCCCCTTCAGATGATATTTTTTCGGAAACCCTGGAGGAGTGCGAGGAATGACGAATTAAATGCTCAACAAATTGTACCTGAAATGGGCGTGCCTAAGGAATTACGTTCCACATTTTTAAAGATAATTATCTGCCAATACTGTTGACTACAAGTCCTTATGATGTCCTCGCATTGTGGAAGGCTTAAATAAATAAATAAAAATATTTAAAAAACATGCAATGTGAGCTCTGAGCCGAGAACTCTGAACAATATCCATACCA
Source organism: Penaeus vannamei (assembly GCF_003789085.1). Taxonomy (NCBI): domain Eukaryota; kingdom Metazoa; phylum Arthropoda; class Malacostraca; order Decapoda; family Penaeidae; genus Penaeus; species Penaeus vannamei. The sequence continues at coordinate 121,857 of NW_020868589.1, read as the reverse complement.
GAAGGCTGTGCACCAAGAGCCGAATCCGCAGACAGCACTCACGGCCAGCCAGACTCCAGCGGCAGAGGCTCGGCGCGGCGAGAGTCTAACGTGAGCCCAGCCGAAATAGTGTTTTAAGATTTTTTTCTCCTTTTTTAAAAGAATATTCTCTCCTTTTCTTTTCTTTCGATCATCTTCCATCGCCTTTTGGTTAGCCGTGAGTTCTGTCGCCGGATTCCGCCCACCCCATCATCCCTCTCTCGACCTCCCTTGTTGATCCCCCATGCTCTTTTTTCATACTAAACATTCAACAGATTTTTTTCTTTTTTTTTTTCTTTCAAGTGACACATTCTAGTTTGTGCTCAGTATTACGCATGGAACATACTTATTCATTCTTCGTGTGAATTATTTGTCCTTTATAAAGAGAAAAAAGAATTTTATAAAAAAGCAAGATGTCTATCATATATCAGAGAAATTAGTTAGTCATGCAGTGATGATAATAGGAGAACCTTGTACTGTATGCAGCTGTAATATGGGCTTCTCCATTTTCCTACAATGTAAATCTAGCACTGTGTTGCTTATAGTTAAGTTCTATTTATGTTATTTAATACGTATGGAGTTGTATTTGTATGTAGTGTATAAATCACCTAAGACTATAATTTCTCCTGTGTAACTTTTAAGTGTTGTCTCAGCTCTGCTAGTTGATGAGCTCCTATACATTTGTACAATTTTGGGAAAAGGGAATTTTTGGGCAAAACAATGGATGTAGTTACTGAGGTGTGGGTGGAGTGGAACTTCTAGCAGTTAGGGGTCAAGCATGAATTACAATGCTATTGTAGAGTTCCACTGTCTTGCAAAAATCTCCATTTTACATTGTAAATCTCTTTTATCATCCATATATAAATCTCCCATCTGTGTATCACATTGAACAACTACTTCCATGTTAGTATCGCAAAAATTGATTGGTTAATGAGAGCTTCTCCGCTCACACCTGTTTCAGGGATCTTTGTCGACCTTCGTGTCCACTACTGTACAGAATAAGTCTGCTAATAAAGCCTAACTCACTGGAGTTCTGTGTTTGCTTTTTCTTGGTCTCATTTGCTTGTGATGATGATTTGGACATCTTGTGTTTAGATGTCATAGTTTAGAATGGTCTCATTTTGATGAAACTTGGCAAATAAAGGTTGTAATGGCATAAAGTAAAACTTTTTTTCGGTTTTATAATACTATCACTAAAAAGTAGCATGATCAGTAAAATCATCTATTTAAGTAACATTTGACAGACAAAAAGATTCAGCGCACATCAAATAATTTATCTTGCACAGAAAAGAAAAGCTATAGAAAATAATGATTTCTGTAAGTTAAGTCATTATTTCTGTGACAGAGAGAATAGACGTGCAATTATTAATGGTGAAGAATAATAAATCAGCTCGTGTTAATTAATGCCAATATACCATTACAAGCATCAATCGCGACAAAAACTGCTCTTTCTCCTGCACCATGAAACAGGAAGAAAGAGCCACAATGTCTTCTCGTGTGAAACAACTGGATGCAAATGTTTGAAGGAAACAAATCCACTCCCACTCGTAAGTCGCATCCAGTTAGTACCAGTAAACTTTGACCACTGCGCTTGTGACTAGCAGTATCAGGGCTGGAATTCTACGGAAATTAGTCTGCTAAACGGAAGCAAAAGACGACTGGCGGATGGTGACGTCGCTATGGAATTGTGTTCCGGAGGCCGTACTTTTGTTACTTTGTATGACAACAGATGTTTTGAAGCGAAAGAAAAGTTTTAAACAACGAGATATTTTCCCCATGTTCAAATAAATTATACATGAGAATTATGAACTGATATGATGTGGCACACCGACGTCACTTCAGATGTTTGGTCTGCCAGTTGGGCATCATCAAAGGCAGAGCCACAGTCCCATAGAGTGACTTTAAACCTTCAGCCCTACAACACACTCACTATTAGTAGTATACTTTTTAGACAAATCAAGTTTACAAGTTCAATGTCACATTTTAAGTCATACATTTACTACATTTTCTATGAAGAGAGAAACGCAGGACTCTTTTAATCACCAGACTTTGATCCTACGCACTGTACCTGTAATGTAATATTAATCCGTTTATGATAGTATATGGTCTATTATTATTTATATCCGTTTTCTTTATCATCTGATGTTTAGAGAACGGCAGAAATGCTGCTAAGGAAAAGCTGACAGCCCTGCAGAGCAGTACTGGTAAAAATACAAAATTAAGATAAAATATAGAAATTACGGAATAGGACATATTAATATAGGGAAACGCAAGTAGAAGGGGATAAGGATAGACACATTTGAACTGCAATGCTTAATAAATGAATACCACATATCACCAATATCCACATTAGTAATGGAGAAAGATAAAAAGTTTTCTATAAAGAGAATGCGAACAGGAGTTCATTAGGTATCACAATGGCTACGGCGACACTCTCAGAGCAAGGCAAAGATGTTATGATTTAATGGGTAACTCATACAAAACGTCCCGTGCTAATGGCCACCAAGTATCTTTACTCTTAACCATGAGCACTTGACCCGAACTACCTTCTCTAATTTTTCTCCAAGTTTGTCTTGAGGTTTGTCTGCAAAATACAAGCTTCCATATCCTATGTGTCTTGGAACTAGACCATTTTTGATGCATCAAGTCATTTGTGGTCAATAAACCTATGTATTTTTATCACATGAATCAAGCTTACCAGTCATAATCAGTCCGTTGAATCAGTCAAAGGATATCCGCATATTTATAATCAAGGAAATCAATTGATTTTTTTTTTTTTTTTTTTTCCCAACCATAGTTCATTATTTCCTGCATTTTTACTGCATTGGTAAAGAACATTTTGCACCAAACTAGTTACTTCCCCAATGGAAATTACCCCTAAACATTATAAAAATTTGAAATGTCTTATGAAGATTTATGAAAGCTTTTTTTTTACACACTGAGAGAAGTTTCCCATGCCTAAAAATAGGTTAGTTGAGCAGGGACTGAATAATTATTTTCTACACATTCACAATGATATTAATATAACTTTTTTTTAAAGAGTTATAACATCTGCATTATGACATTAATTTCTTTTTACATGTCCCCTTTATACTAAAATATCAAGGCGAAAATGCTTAGACGTGAGAACAGTTTCTGCAACAGATACGAAACTTAAGTAGACAAGAAGAAAAAAAAATTCCACGGATAATATTAACAAATCCACATTTATTCAAGTAGAGGCAAAAGTAGTTATGGACAATGATAGGAAAAGTCATGCTCTAACCTTTTAAGTAATATAATTAATCCTGGACTCAATTATTTGTTTAAAGCACCTCTATAAGAATTATATGCCGCATTTGATGGCATATAGGACACACCGGTGCATCAGCTGCTCCCCCATTTCAGCGGGATATGTTCAGGGATTAAGAAAGTCCGCATCTTAGCACGGTCTGGGGTGATTTTTTGAGCCATGGGGTGGGGGCGGGGGGAGTGTGCGTCTTATATGCTGTCAAATCAGGAAATCATTATGTTACATAGGAAAGAAGAAAATAATAATACATAAAATAAATACCAAAACCAAATAAATATTATAGTAAGAATATAAAAACTGATTATAAGCACATATACACACTGCTTTACACATCTTTAAAGCTGAAACTTTTAGAGCTACATAAAAAGAAAAAAATATAAACATATGTAAAGGAAAGAAAACAATAATAACAAGAATATTGACTCTAAAATTTTCATATTATATATATATATATATATATATATATATATATATATATATATATATAATATATATATATATATATATAATATATATATATATATATATAATATAAATCCTTTTTTTTTTTGCTAAGGCTATATAAACCAAACATCCTTTTTAAATTAGCTACAGTCTTATTCAAGAAAGAGAAACACGAAATGACATCACCCCCCAAAAAATAAGTTACAGGATTCAAACACGAACTCCAGGGGATAAGACGCAGAATGAGGGATTTCCCATGAAGCTGACAAAGAAAGATTTCAGGTGGGGAGTGGACACTGCGAACTCAACTTGTCAGCTATTACTCAGATGTCCACAGACTGCCCACGGACCAAGACGTTAATTACGATAAATGGTGTTCCACGTATTTATAAAAATAAATGAAGTGAAATCATTAATAAAATAAAATATTTATTCCTATATTTTCAATAATTTCCTACTAAACACTATAAATCATGATCTAAATAACTTGGGTGTCACGGAAATACCGCCAAGTTTCAGAATTCTGTCATATATAAATGATTAATATATAAATTATATAAATAATATATATAATAATTATAAATGTCAATATATAAATGATCAATATATAAATGTCAATATATAAATATATCAATATAACATTCTGTCAATATATAAAAGATCAAACCAAAGGCAATCTACAAACAGAAAACTTGAACCTTTTAATAATTCCTGGAGTCTAAGACTGTAGCTAAAACATAAAAGCGAAAAGCAAAAAGGACTATAACCTGTCAAACATCTGGTTTTAACAAAAAAAAGTTTATATATGTAAAAGAAATCATATAAAACTTATAAAAGGAAAATATTAGAAACACACACAGGGCTCAACAAACTACAGCGATAGAGAGAAATATATATATATATATAGAAATGTATTTTTAAAAATCATTATACCCTTACAGTTTTAGTTGAATAATTAATAATTTGGTTCTATAAGATAAATAAATATATTCTTTGAAGAATACATTTTCTTTCTATGTTAGTCTAGATTCTCTAATCTGAATTCCTAATACAGGCTATTATTTAGAAACAGCTGCATAACAGATCTACTTCCATAATCATTACTGTAGCAAAACACAAGTCAGTACACATATCTGCTTATTAGAAAAAAATTATAAACTTCCAATTAATATATAATAGTAACTCTATGATCACACATGAATTACCTGTCGTCAACAACATTAGACAGGCTAGTCCAAATCACGTGTGTTTCTCTCTTACATATTAGAAGTTACAGGACAGTGTGAAACTTTTTTTTTTCTTTTTTACACTAATACTGGATAAGCTCATATGATATTACTTTACTAATCTAATTCTATTGTCTTAACACTCATGCTTGATCATTTATTTAAAATTCTTACAAAAATATAAATTCTTTGGCCAGTAACTTCCAAGTTTATAAGAAAGGGAGGCAGGTATGGCCTTTGCTTGGGGGAACTTCAGCACTTTGCAGGAATAATGATGAGTGGATGTTGCCTTTTTACAAATGGGTTTTAAGAAAGTCTATGATGGTAAGAACTACACATTCTATAAGGTGCAACTGCCCCTTTACAGGTTAAAAAAACAATTGCTTTAAAAGACATTACAAAGCATATAATCTAAAGCACAGATATTATGTCATATAAATCTACTTCTACTGAAACACTGTCATTACCTCCCATCAAAATCACATTTCTATAACCAATAATCAGCGCAAGGACTGATGGCTTAAATGCAAAATGATTTGCAAACTGGTCCCACAATCACAGTTTTAGTATATTTGTATATTACTCAAAGTGTTGTAAAGTCAGCCTAAATCAGCTCATATTTTCCCTCTGTTCTAAACTGTACTCTTCATCTTCCATTTCTGACTCTGTGGGGATTTATGCACTTGTTTGTAGATATATATGCTTTCAGCAATTCTTTTTCAAAAGGTCTTTCTCCTTTGTTATATTGTCTTGTATATAATTAAAGCTTTCAAGTTTTAGGTAGCTACGTGGTGCCTATTGTTATCAATCTAATAACAACTGCTAAAAGAATAGAAAAAAGACTGGTTAAACTTCTAATTCTAATAGAAAGAAGAAATCATTTTACTATTTACATTTGATATTTTTCTGATAAATAGTATTCTCATAGATATATGCCCCTGTATCAAAAATTCCATAATTCTAGCTTCTGTTTCATCTTTATTTATTTTTCTTTTCTTTTTTTTCCCTCAAATGTGATGCTACTATAAAATGCTGGCTTATGTACCTTTACACTCACACAGACACATCAGCTGTCCAGCAACTGATCTGAAACTGATTCAGTATGTTTCTTCTTTATTCATTTGTTTGTTTGCTTCGTCAAACTGTTTCAAGATTATAAATCAACTGCAGAGATTAAACTTCCCACAAAAGTTTCTTCTAAGGAGGAACTGATTATTAGGAATCAGTTAAACATTTCACTTTTGAAACTAATTTCAAGGGATGAAAACCAATTAAGAAATAACCAAATACAAAAAAACTCACAAAATGCATCATGACTCAAAGAGACAGGGTATTTTTACCTAAAAATTATCTTACACTAAAAGATTAAATTTCAATAAAATCCAATTAACTGCAAAATCAGATAACACTACATAATTAGTATGGAAAACAACATAATACAAACTACATTTCTTATTGTATTCAAAGTTCTCACATACGTAGCAACACCACCTTGTCATATGACCAAAATTCATTCTTGAAATTAACCCATATCATTATAATATAATTATCTTTAAAACAGAATGGCTTCTCTTGCCTTTCATATTATCGGGAGGTTTAACATAAGCTCAAAGTAATACTAGTTTGAATAAGAACCCGTAGACTAGTTTATTCAAGCCAGGCTATCAAAAATTATATCACATCTCGAACATGGTACTCAAACCATGTGTAAAATCAAGTCATATATATATATATATAAACAGTCGTTCATATATAAATTTATAAATACATAAACACCCATAAAATCTGTTGCTAACTTTTTAACATCATCAACATATACTTCCACACTACAAGATATTGTCTGTTTATGTGTAACAGTGTGTTAGTGTTTTTATATGTGTCTACATGGACATGTGTAATTTTGTATGTTTAAGCTTCTCACATTTCAAAATAATAACAAAAATAACGTAAAGCTACCATCATTGTGACAGCCGTAAAGCTTCTTTCCCTTATATAGCAATCATCCTTCCACTAGGAACCGTTTTGTCAAATAAGTAGTCAAGCTGATAGCATTAATACAAATAAAAGAAAAAGAAAAAGAAACTATATAGGCACCATCAGGAAATGATATATCACAAGTCTAATAATCTAAAATGAAGAATATCTATGAGACTTACCAAACTATATAAGGAGGTCACTTAGGTAATATAACACTATCCTACTACTTCATTCATGGATTTTGTGGGGATATGTAGGCTAAAACAATCTATAGATATTAATATAGAAGTGGAAAACAATGAAATCCTGTATTAATAATAATACCAAAAACACTCATTCTTGATATCAGTTGATTAAAATATCACTTTACTTTCATCAGCCTTTCCACAGCAATGGAAAATGAAAAATCAAAAGGGGGCATTGAAATAGTAAAAGTTCTAGAGTTAAGGATGAGAAGAAAAGAGAGAAGAAAGAGAAAAAAGAAAAAAAAGAGAAGAGAGAGAAAAGAGAGAAAGAGAGAGAGAGAGAGAGAGAGAGAGAGAGAGAGAGAGAGAGAGAGAGAGAGAGAGAGAGAGAGAGAGAGAGAGAAGAGAGAGAGAGAGAGAGAGAGAGAGAGAGAGAGAGAGAGAGAGAGAGAGAGAGAGAGAGAGAGAGAGAGAGAGAGAGAGAGAGAGAGAGAGAGAGAAGAGAGAGAGAGAGAGTGAGTGTGTGTTATACATTCTCAAAAACAAACCATTCAATTGTGACCTTGCAAAAAAAAAAAAAAAAGAGTTTCCATAGTTTTCTCTGGTCATAACACCCACTGAATTTTCCATGTACTAGTAAAAAAGTAATAATAAATTTTGCATAAAAAAGTTGTCATTCCAAGTAAAACCTCCACAAGAATGCCGTGATTTAAGAATCTTATCACTATATACAACTAACAGTCTCAACAGTAATGAAGCTAACTTAAATGGGACCCATCTCAAGTTAAATCCCTAGTCCTCCAAAGATATTCTACAGTGATCACAGCCATACATACTGTATTACAAGCCCCACCTATTATAAAGATACTTATTTAAAGCTCTTGGCCTGCTCGGAGAATGCTTATAAGGCTGACTGTAATAACAATTTTCTGCAATCTCTCAAAAGAAATCCGCCTGAAAAATGGTACCAATAGTAATATAAATAAAGAGATATTTTTCCCTAAAACAGCATATTACTAATCAGAGATAAAGCACATGAAGCGGTACAAATAGTTTTTAAACATACATCCATGTGTAGTCCTTCATATGACTGTGTATATGTCTGTGTACATTTTTATGTATTTGAATGTTTTTTTGTTTTTGTGTGTGGGGGGTGGAGACCCTTTTGTGAGTTTCTGCATTTCCATTTTGTAGAATTGCACAAAAAATCATAACATATATGCTGAAATAATAAATTAATCATCTATACACAGAAGTGATCCTTCATTTAGTTGGTTAGAATTACTTCCTGCTTAATTTCACAAATGAAGTCAAGCTAGAAAAAAATCTAAAACAAAAAAGCCTGTCAACATGTTTAAAACCTGACAAGATAATCCATCATGATATGGTATGAGCAGAAGCACATGAAAGACATAAATAGTAAAGACATAATCACATATTTTCCCAACTACACTCAATCATTACAATCTAAAAATCTCAAAAGTCTATCATTAAATCAGCGTCTAACTCTTTTTATTCAAACAACGGTTTCTCAATGATGATAAAATCTTAGTGAGAGAAACACATGCTGTACTACCGATATGAAAGCCCACAGTCTCACTAGCTGATATCAGACGATGAAGTGGCGAGAGGCAACGTTATGTTCCTATTCATGTTATGAAGCTGTTCAACTACCTAAGTAACACACTTCATCCATCAAGCTTTCATCACACATGACGCTGAAGGTTTCACCTGAAAACAAACACACTTGAAAGCTTCCGCCTGGACATATGAACAGCTTCTAAATGAAAGATATGATTGCATCTACCCATGAGTGTTAAAATAAACCATGGGTGGGTTTATCCTATCTACTTAAGATGGCCTTTTGCCTCTAAACTAAGCAAATGCTATACTATTATGCACCTATGGCAAGAAATGATTGTAAAGTGAGAATGTCATAAATAACTAATCCAAATCATTGTTAGTTCTTGCTATGCTGTGTCTTCATTTTCCAATGAAAAAGAAGAAAAACAATCTATGCAATAACCATTATATACACTTACTTTTTACAATTAATTATCTTCTGTTACATTTCTGTTTCTATTATCCTATATAACTGAAATATTATTATAACCAAATGTCATGAACACACTTTCTATATATGAACAAAGTTGCTTTGCAATATACACTCTTCTCAAAAAACAAAGTTCAATATTTTCTTGAACTATATAAAACAGCCAGCAACCAAATACAGTATAATTTTATCAGGTTTACCATACAATGCCAACAAGAAAAACAATATCAACCACTCTTTCGTTGTCTGTCTGTGTTTTGCTTTAAGTGGGATGTTTTGTAATTCACTGTTAAAAAGAAGATTGGTCTACTATATAAATTAACAGTTTACACCATGTAACAGAAATACATTATCATAATCAATATATCAGGTCATTCAAAAGTTATTATCAATCTCTCTGCAACAATAACAATTTAAAAAGTGGCCCTTTTCACAAAGTCATTTCAAACCCAAAAGATTAAAACCACAGAAATGGCCGGGCTGCAAATCTCATCGACGAACAAATACGAATGGACAATCATATAAATTACACAGAGATGAAGCTCCACGTGCCTGACACTACGTTTTACCGGCACTGAGGAGGAGGATCTTTGGTATCTTCCATTACATCTTACAGGATAAGAGAGCATGTTCTTCAATGGATTATTATTGTATTGACCCCTCAGTGACGGGTACAGTTATAGCCATCATGATGTAAGAGTCTATGACGTGTATACGCGTCATGCCTCGCGCGCAGGTGGACAGCTGTACACAGCTAGCCACAAAGTCTAGACTGTTGCGTAATATTACATCACAAATAAATCAGGTACCGTCACCACTGGGTTCAAGCACAGGAATCTTTTCCGCTGTGAAAAAAATACCTCACAGCATGGCTTGGACTGTGAACTATGTACTTGGCACACTGCGAATACTATAACATTTAAAGAATTCATCTGCAATGAGATATTCATGTGAATTATTTTTTCTGTATTTGTGTATTTGAAAGTGTGTGTGGCAAACTTTTAACAAAATTCCATCAAAAACAAATAATACATATTATATACATACACATGCATATGTGTACATATATATATATATATACATATATATATATATATATATATATATATATTATATATATATATATATATAATATATATATATATATATATATATATATATATATATATATATATATATATAGTATATATATATATATATGCAGAGAGAGAGAGAGAGAGAGAGAGAGAGAGAGAGGGAGAGAGAGAGAGAGAATGAGAGAAGAGAGAGAGAGAGAGAGAGAGAGGAGAGAGGAGAGAGAGGAAGAGAGAGAGAAGAGAGAGGAGACTAATAAGAGTAAGAAGATATGATAGTAGAAGAGGAGAGAGAGAGGTAAGAGAGAGGGGAGGTATAATAGTAGAATATATAGGAAATGGAATGATTATAGTAGGTAGATAGGTGATGATAGATGAAGCGAGAGAGAGAGAGAGGGAGAGATAGTATTTTAATAGATAGAGTAAGAAGAGTGATAGATATGTTATAAGAGTGATTGAGCGCATAGATATAGAGTTTAGATAGTGATAGAATATAATGACGAATGCAAGAGAGTAAGTGTAAACTCACATATGCTCAAATATTTTAACATGGGCATATTATATATAAATATTTATTTTCTAACTATGTATATACTCAGCTAGTTTAAAAATCCTAACAATGCATTTATTCCTTAGTTTTATACATCCATTGGGTCCTTGCACTTTATTTGGTATTGGTGCTGTCTTATTTTATTTAATTTCGCTATATACTTATTTAGGGCGGTTATAGTTATGAGATCAAAATCTTACATTTCTTAACGTTTTACTTTAACAATTTGCCGCTTATTCACTTGGTTGAAGGACTGTATGCAAATGTTATCCTTGGTGAATAGATAATATTACTGTGTATTATAAAGAAAAAGTTTTTATTATAAATTACTTAAATATTGTTAATAGTGTTATAGTCATGTATTAGTTATTTTCAAGTTTACTTATCTTCCTAGGACTTTATTATAACATTTAATTAAGGCTTAAGATCATACCATATATATAGTTAACATATTATTATAATATGAATTTATCAAATGACACGTATATAATATATTTATTTATAGAATTGCTCTTTATTAGGTATATATGTATATATATATTATTAATTTCACCAACTTAATATACTAAGAATATAAGTGCGTTGTAAACAAGAACTTATTATTTGAAAATTGAAATGTAAATATTAATCAATGCATAATATTCTCTTATATATATATTATTATTATATATGAGCTCATTATTACTTATATTTATAAATTTTACAAATTAATTAATACTGAACACACTTATATTTCACAGTTTAGTTAAACAACATGACGATGTTACTGATCATATTGACAAACTATGAGTATTAGCTCTTATTGATTATTATAATAATTACAATGTTCTTTACAATTACATTACGTAAGTTGCTGTCATATATTAGGAGTTATAAAATAACTTACCTTTCTTGTTAAATCTGTGAGTATAGTTAAATTTATTGTTAAAGTTTAGGTTTATTGCCTTTAATATTTAATGTGAAGGGTGATGTTATATAGATACACTATAATTTATTAATTTAAAGAATATACCTACTCTATGATTAACATTTCGAATAATAAGATTTTGATGAAGAAAACAGTAAGCTGGAATAAAGATGGAAATAGAGTTTTGCAAAACATTTTATTTGGTTTATCAGATATTTACTAGATGATTGCTCTATAAAGCATATACACATAAAATGAATAAAATTTCAGTGATATATAAGGGGAAGCGAGTACGGCTTATTTTACCTCTATACATAATATATGTAAGGTCATTATATCACAATAAATAACTTTACGCACTTAGTCAACTATGCACTACTTACTTATATTTAACAAACACCTATTATTTAGTATTATATATTATACACATATGCTAGATTTATCAAGTCCGACACAACACTCACCTTTCTCCTCCTTTGTTTTATTCATCGATACATATACTATTCATTTATGTCGTTACTCACTCAATGTACGGCGTGGAACCTAAATTATCCATGAATATAACCAAGGTAGCTATATCGGTCGTTTATTCATATATTAATTATTATTATAGAGTAATATATATAGAAGAGACACATATCATTTATTATATATACGTATCGTCATGTATGTATATAGCATATTTATATATATTATTAAATACTAGATATATATTATATATAATACAAGGTAAATATATAGGAAGGTTGTTAGAGTATATAGATATGTGGAATACTACTAAAAGGATAGAAATAATATTTTAACCTTATACAAATATATATTGTACTTATTAGTTAGACTATTAAAATATTAGATCATACAATTATTTAATATTAGGTCATATATTTTTGTAATGATTAATTTGTCAATCATATCTCATATTTCTTTATTCGTCATAATTATTATTCATTATCACATTAATTTTTATATGCATACATAAATAATAACTATATGGCTAAATAATTGAATGGTCATGATTATATCATTTATTAGTAACTATTCTTATATAATAATATGTAATGTTAAATAATTAATTTTATAATGGGATAATGGAACTTCTATTTCAATTTTTTGGAATGATAATGACTTAATAATTGAATATATGAATAAGTTCAGCATAATTTTATGAGGAAAATCAATTATCATTATACATAACTTATTATTCACAAAAACAGACTTTAATGTTAGACATATACATTTATATAAACACAAACAGAGAGAGAGAGAGAGAGACAGACAGACAGAGACAGACAAAGACAGAGACAGATAGAGCACAGACAGACAGACACAGACAGAGAGATAGTGATTATAGTATGATATAGTATACTATAGTGATAGAGACACAACACGTTAACAGCAAAAAACTCTATTACAAAACTTCAGAGCCCAGCGCACCTGAATCCATCCAAATAACTGGCAATAAGCTGTAGAACCTCAATAGGTAAGTAGGTAAGGTTTGTGCTCGAGGCGTAGTACTGCTTCTCACAGTTCTTGGTCCGATGGTGCTCTGGGATAGCCTTCATGGCCTTGTGAGAGTGAAGGAGGCTCAACTGGCCAAGGGCGGAGGTCGTCTTCTCCACACTCGGCGACCGCGATCTTGGGAGACCTCCTGCGGGTTGGATGTGCATGAGAAACTTTCAAGTTTGGTTAGGAGGCATGAACGATCAATGGTTTAAATGAAAGTTTTTGAAAATTCCAAATGTGTGGTAAGAGTTTTAAAATAATGCACATAAAAACTAATAACAAAAAAATACAGATTCAACTCTAAAATAGATATAATTACAACCTATATGTCTCTTCTGTCCTGCAACATAAACCTAGCAAATACCTTACTTCCATTCACAAGGCATATTTTCTGAATAGCACACACCAATGACATCAATTCTTACCTATTACAAAAACCGTCAACCACAGGGCATTAATTCCACCACGTGCACTTACCACAAGGAGCTGGCTCGTACTCCAGCACAGGCCGGATCCCAAAAGCCCGGAGGTCACGGCAGTAGATGACATCTCCATCCTGTAATGTATTTATACCAGAGTCAGTCTTAGCTGTATGAAGAACTCCAAACAAAGAGAGAGAGAAAAAACGAAAAGAGAGAGAAAAATAATGGAAAAGAGAGAGAAAAAAGACCGAATACATTAGGTATATTCTAAGTGTATTAAACAAAAAAGAGAGAGAGTGAAAAGGTGAAGAAAAAGAGGGAATGAAAGGAAGAAGATAAAGAAGAATGAGAGGGTGAAGGTAATAGAGGAGAAAGTGAAGAAGAACAAGGATGTAAAGTAAAGGGTGAGGGAAATAGGGAAAGAGCGAGTAAATAAGAAAAAGAATGAGAAGGAGTGGGTGAGGGAGAGAGAAATAAAAAATAAGAAAGAGACTAAAAAGAAAGAGGTAGAAAACAGAAAAGTAAAAGATATGATGGTGAAGGAGTACTGCAATTATTTCTTTATATAAACCTATAACAGAAACATACATAAAAGAAGGAAAATAATGAAAGTGAAAGATAAAAAGAAATAATGCTAGACAGAATAATACTGCCACTCTTTCTTAACCTAAATCCCTCCCTTAGGATACTTACCTTGCGGCCCGGGTGGAGGCGGTTGTAGACGTAAGGACACCCCAGGACATGTAGCGGACACCTGTGCAGGATCCAGCCGTCCAGTCCCTCCTGGATCTCACTGTGGCAGTTCTGGTAGTGGCTCCCGTACTCACACCGACGGACTTCCTGTTTCGAGAGAGAAAGATTCGGTCGCGGGATATAATGCAGTGCTGTCAGGTCTGTACGTACATGTGTGTGTGTGTGTGTGTGTGTGTGTGTGGTTGTGTGGTGTGTGTGTGTGTGTGTGTGTGTGTGTGTGTGTGTGTGTGTGCTGTATGTTTTTCTTTCTTATAGCTTGAGATATGCAAAAGAGGATATGCACTATATGATATTCCTATATGCACTGTTTCACTGGATAATTGGTTTAAGATCTATCCAATACAGATGAAGTAAATAGCTTGAAATCATAATTTCAAAACAAAATTTGTATTTGATAAGGATTCTCTACATTTACTAAATGTTAAACTAACTAGGCCAAAAAAATCTGAACATGACTACATGACTACTAATGCCTGGTATGTGTATGTGCATTAGCTGTATGTGCATTAGCAAACTAACTTTACCAAAAAATTTGCCCGTTGCCAATGGATTCAACAAATAAACAAAAATATAAACAGGAAAGTAATCATTAAAAAAAAAAGACAAAATTACCTGCATGCACTGGAAGGTGAACATAGCCCTCGGTTTACTCTGGTGTCTCGAGTAGTGCTTCAGTGGCAGCTCCATGGTGAGGGCCTTGGACGTCAGGGGGACAGGAGGGGGTGTCTTGAATCTGGCTCTGCCCACTGGTCGGCCCTGATCATCGATGATCACTTTGTCCAGGGACCCTTCCTCCTCCTCCTCTTCCTCTGCCTCAGCCTCGTCATACTTCATGTACACAAACTGCCCACGTGGATTTCTTTTTCTAACCTGAAATTTAGGTTTGTGCATCAGACACTGATGGTGATACATGTAGGAAGGGGGATAGAGGAAGGGAGGGAGGCTCAGGGAGAGATGGAGGGGGAGAGGGAGGAGAAGAGAGGGGAGGAATGGGGGGATGGAGGAAAAGGGGGAAGGAGGGAGAGGAAGAGGGGGAGAAGGGAGAGGGAAGGGGGAGTGAGAATAGGGTAGGGAGAGAAAAGGAGGGAAGGAAGGGGGAGAGAAAGAGGAGGGAGGGAGGGAGGGAGGAAAGGGAGGGGGAGATGGGAGGGAGGGGAGGGAGGGAGAAGGAAGGGGAGGGAGGAGGAAGAAGGGAGAGGGAGAGGGAGAGGGAGAGGGAGAGGGAGAGACAGAGACAGAGAAGAGAGAGAAGAGAGAAAAATCGAACTCCAAATCCAGCTCCCCTTCTCGACACAAGATTCCTGTTTCCACACCATCTCTCCAGGCTTCTTATAGGAGACCCTCTCCCTCCACACTTTGGGCCATTTGTAGTGTCGGGCTGGTGGGTCTCCTTTACAGAGGTAGCAAGATTCCTTCACGATGGCCGTGGGCGTAGGCGTGTTGTTTTATGTATAGGGATCGAGGGGAATAGCGGAGCGGATTGACTTAGGATTTGAGATTTGGTCTGGACTGTGCACGCTAGGCTGCACAGGCCTGTTGGTGCCGGGTAGCCTAAAACGGCATTAGGCGGGGAGATGCTGAAAACAGACATGATTGACGTAGGGAGGAGCGAGTAACGATGAAGATATTGGCGTAATCTTGGGTGGCCCGCCGCCGATGAATTACCAAATGCGCAACGGCTGGGACCGCGTCAGGTAGGGTGGAAGAAGCAGAGAGAGGGGCCGGGACATCATTGGCGCGGAATGAAGAATATTATAATAGGTGTATGTGAAGTAGATAAATGATATGTACCGCCAGCAAAAGGCTGATATGTCATCGGTGTTATTTTGCTGCAGGCCTCATTTGCCCTTTTGGCTGAGGGGAAGAAATCAGAATGAAATGTGAATGTACAATTTATCCTGGATGAGAAGAGAAGAAGAGGAAGGGCGAGAAGAAATGATGTATAGAAGGGGAAGCAAAGCAAATGACAAGGAAGGGAGAGACGAAGGAAAGGGGGATGATAAATGCATGTAGAGCAAAACAGATGGGAAAGGAGGGCAGCAGAGAATCCAAAAGCGGAAAAAAAGATAGTGATAAAAAGAGAAATTTAGCGAGACAAAAGGAGAGAAAGACAGGCAGTTTAATAAAAACATTTTTCATGTGGATATGTGTGTTCCAGTGAGTGTAGTCCTATATATAAATATGTAAAAGATAAGTACAGAACCTCAGTTACAAATATATTGCTGGTAACATCCACTTCAGTAACTAAGCACTTGTCAATTTGTGGATGATTTCATACATGAAAAACTGCAATAAAACCATGTCTAACACTTTATGGCAATTATCATTTGTAATGCTACTCTGAGAACGAGCAATGAGTAAAAGATATAAACCTCTGATGGAGCATTGAAATACAGTGCTTTCAGTGTATATGTGAACAAGTGTATATCATGTGGAGAACTGTATATCTGAATCAAAAATAAGCAAAGCATGCACAAAAAGGTCTAACATAACTATTACTTCTCTACAAGATATATGGGTAAACTACAAAAACTAAACTACTCAAATAGATCCAAACAAAAGACAACATCTATTACCAAATTTTACTCAAATACAATAAACCACTACATAAGGGAAGAGAAGAAAGAAAGAAGGAAAGAAAGAAGAAAGAGGGGGAGGGGAGGGGAGAGGAGAGGGGGGAGAGAGTAGAGAGAGAGAGGAGAGAGAGAAGAGATGAGAGAGAGAGAGAGAGAGAAGAGAGAGGAGAGAGAGAAGAAGAGGAGAGAGAGAGAGAGAGAGAGAGAGACCAGAGAAGACAGAGAGACAGAGAGAGACAGAGAGACAGGAGAGACAGAGAGACAGAGAGACAGAGAGACCTGAGACTGAGACTGAGAGACAGAGACAGACAGAGTAGACAGAGTGACAGAGAGACAGAGAGAGAGACACTGTATGCGCAATTCTACAGTGTGAATGTTCATGTATGCTCCTGTACTACTAGAGTCTATGCAAGTTTAGATTCATACCTAAACCTGTGTATCTGTGCTAGTGAGTAACTAATAATGCACACAAATTGGTCATGCACTTGAAGTATTACGCCAAAGGAGAGTGAAGACTACAATATCCACTATTATATAACAATACAAAGAATATATGTTCAATCAAATGAAATAAAAGAACTAGAGAGGGAAGGGAGGGAGGAAAAAAAGAAATAGGGGGAAACATAACATTTTCAACAGTTAATTGGTTAAACTCAATGGAAAAAAACCTTAACAAAATCAAGTGAGATGTTAAGGACAGAAATTGGTGCACCTAAAACTGGTTAACTCAATAGTGAGCGTCCACTGCTCCTTCGGCGCGTCTCCTTAGCGTGTTGCTATCGATCATATACAATCAGCAGCGGCAGCGGCTTCGAGATCAGGGTGGTGTTTTCGGGCTGAAGTGTGGGTGTGGTGGTTAGGTAAGTGGTAGTTGGTAGGGACGGTGGCAGGTGGTGGTGGGGGCAAATGGGCACTGGTGGAGGTGGGTAGTAGGAGGAGGAGGAATGTGGGGATTGTCTTGTAGAGTGGGCCGTTTAAACTGGATGGAATGTAAAGCGCTAATGGTTGGATATTGAGCAAAAAAGTAATTATTGATATTCTGAGCAGGGCGGTCCTCTGGTAAGTGAACGGATAAAATGGAATTCCAGTAATTAAGAGCCAACAATTAATGTTCCATTGTTGTCACGATGTATAAATGGGTTAGGGTTATGCAAAATCATTTTATAGTTATTACTATGTTTAATGAGCTAATTTCTCCTTAATAATAGCTAGCGATTATTTTTTTCTAATTTGGTCATTAATTAAACATCGGATATACTTGAACGCAATACTTATTTTTCATATTGTTATATAAATTGAGTATCATTTATTATCTGTACGGAGATAACCTTTTGGACATCTCTTCGGTTCGTCACAGACGTTATATGTGATTTTGACTCACTGGGTCTTGATTGTAGCACTGTTTTGTGTAAGGTATGTTTGTCGGTTTGTCTTGTTTTGAAATCAGCTGCATTTGGTGTGAATTATCCAGCATTAAGGCTAGTATAATGACGAGTATGAATGAAGGTTGGGTTACTTTTTTTTTAAGTGGAGAATACTGTAGTTATAATTGATACCTGTGTGAGAACTTATAGAACCAGAAATTTGCATTTTTGCCATCCCAATCTTGCTCTATAGTACGGTGGTGCCCGACAGGCAATAGTTTCTTTAGGGTCAGACCCGCGTTCTCTTTAGGTGTGACTCGGGATTGGTCATCAAGTTAAATCCTACAATTTAACAATTCTATAGTGCAGCTCATCTACCCGGAATAATACCGACTTTACAATAGCGCTTTACGACTTATGTACTGCAATAGCGAGAGTGCATGATATCCTTTGTACCTTCCCAAGGTTTATTGTTGTATTTAATCTATTGAGGAACTGGATCGACATTCTACCTTTACTGTGACTGACCCAATCCGCCCCCCTCATTGACCCTTCCACCGCACGCCAGCTCGACAGCTTGCGCGTAGCACAAAGATTAAAAAACCTGCTTCTTTCCCTATGCATCGGGACGTATCGCGCAAAACAAGGCTCAGTGCCATAATGCGAAAAAATACCAAAGAGATCACGAGATATATTAAGACAGAAAGACCTCGTGGCCTTTTGGTGCAGTATAAATGCCATAGCAAAAGCCGTCCATTTACGTTGATCTGGTCGGAATATCTGTGTGCCGTGAACTTTGGGGCTGATCAGGCTCAAAGGGGGGGACTTTTGGTGTTTTGTGAAAGCAGCAAAGCATTGCTTGCTCTCATTTGGTGTTAATTGTAGTATGTCTCTAACGCTTTATTATCGAGTGGGGTCTTGGTCTTGTGGGCAGTGAGGGGGTGTAAAGACGCGTGGGAACAAAGTAAAACACGAGGCCATCACTTTGCTCTGAAACTTTCAAAAACAGAAGGTATGAATATAATGATAATAAAAATAAATCAATTAATAAAGAAAAGGAAAAAAAATCACTGATGACTGCAAATGACGGGGGGATGGGAGGAAGGGGGGAAGAAACAAAAGAACTCAGAAGTACCTGCGGCTTTGACTTTTCTTTGAATGCTCATGGTTCACATTCCCTTATCTGTTATAAACATCAATATACACATACATAAATACACAGACACACACACAAACACACACACATACACATACACACACACACACATTCCACTTAGTAATCAACAAGTTAAACCATCTACATATTCATGATAACTTCTAAAATTCCATTTCTAATTTTGGTTTACAAATACCTATGACATCATTGTTAAAAATGACAAAGAAAATAGGTTTGGAAGTTCATTCACCATATCTATATTTCATCAATCATACAATTTCTTTTAAACCACTCTATTATGGTCCATTCTTCTGTCACAATCTTGGGAACAATGAAAGCAAAGAAAATTAAAGAAAACTGATTTTCTTTATAGCAAAGGAACAATCTTATGTCAAAAATATTGTGAATATGAAAACAAAAGAAAATTAAAGAAAAACTGATTTTCTTTATAGCAAAGGTGTATTTTTCTTTTTTTTCTTCTTCTTTTTTTGAGCACCTCAAAGTTGAAACATAAAAAAGCTCAAGTAAAATAAATGTATAAAAAACTTTCACAGATGTCAATTTTCCAACTCTACTGTACAAAGTTATTCCCAAAATTTTACATCCCCATAATATCGTCATTATGAAACACAAGATATATTGTATATCTTAATAAAAGCATAAGGTTAATAATTCTTGTATTCATGTATTCAGCCACAAGCCTGTTATAACTCTACAGAGCATATAAAGCTCATTTTAGAAATTATTTAAGATTAGTAGTGAGAAGATGCAGTCTTGTTATGTTCCAGATTATTGGACAAATTTATATATACATATATATATATCAAGGCATTGTAAGAAGCATGACGTCTCTTCTGTTAACATTGCTGCAGTACTTATTTTCACTTGAACAGTTTACATGCTGAGAATACTGTTGAAGAAGAACAGTCACTCACTCATTCACTCTCTCTCTCTCTCTCTTCACATACACACACACACACACATACACACACACACACACACACACACACACACACACACACAACACACACACACACACACAGGATTACTATTTTACAATAATTGTGCTAACATATGAACAGAATACAGAGTGCAACATGTACACACATAAAATGAAACACTGCCACATTAGAAAAAGCTATATGACATTTCTCCTGTGGCACAGCCTTATTTTATGTGCAAGCATAATTCTACAGTGGGAATACATAAATAGATGTGATGCTTACCCCCCAAAGAAATTCATTCAAATTGCACAAAAATTTTAAAATTAATAGATTAACACCTGTCAAAAAAAAGGAAAAAAAAGAAAAGAAAAAAAAAATACAGTTCAAAAATTGTGACAAAGCATACAAAGATATATTGACCACTGTATCTAAAAGAAGAAACTTGGAGCAAAGCTTTCTCTAAAAGTTGATATAAGCAGTAAGCACTATAAATAAAGTGGAAAAAAATAACAAAATCTACTCTGTATCTACAGCAGCAGGCCTTCTAGCTTTTCTGATACTATAAATGCAGATTTATTTCTCTTGATCATTATGATTCTGTAATATCAATCTATTTTCAAACGAACATAGAAAGCCAATTCTTTTCAAATGCCTATATAGAGACTGCTAACATCCCATGAAAATAATCCTTGCACTAGCCACACACGTCATGGCCCCCAACCTGGTGTGAGGCCGTCTTCCTCCTCATCTGTTGACTGTCTCGAGAGCTTGTTAGACCCAGAACGTTCATCGATAGTCTCGTGCCTTGACCCTCTTACTGTCAGGGGCAGAGCCGGGAAGCGTCGGGTGATTCTGTTGCACAGGGTGTTGCGTAGTCTCTTTGGCATTGTCAGCATCTCGTTCACCAGCTCCTGATCACGTAGAGCTAGAGACATGTCTGAAATGATGCCAAACTCAGGCTTTACTCTTTAGTGTCACTGAGGGGAAAAAATTACAAATACTTAAAGAGCCTGGGCTATCAAGAATTTATAAACCATCACCCAATTCACACCAGCAAAAAATATTTCTAACAAATCAAAATAGAATAAAATGCTATAAACTTTGAAGTAAGAATAACCAAAGAGTGATGAAGAGAATAAAATAGTAAACAATAAACAATAACAAACATTACCCAGCATCACAGAAAATGACGTCACTGGAGCCTACAGTCTTACCCAGGTCATTAGTGTTGTAGAGAGCTATTAATCCTTTGGACATTGACACTTTCTCCCTCTCCTTAGCTCCCAGGGCCCAACGGTTCCACTCTGCATTACAGATAACCACCGAGGCTGGGCACACTGGCAGGTGTTCAGATATTAGCCTTCGCTGCATCCAGAGGGGACATCCATAGCCAGCATTTATACAAGGCACACGTTCGTGGCTGCACATCAAGCGATGTTCCTCAAACTTGCAAAGGTGGAATCTAGAATGAAGAGATAATAGTATATAGTGACACAAGGCAGACACCTATTTTCTCACCAAGTTAACATAGTTCTCGTATGCACTCAGACTCTCTCTCTCTCTCTCTCTCTCTCTCTCAATTACCTACCAATCCTCCTCCTTTTTCTCTCCCCTTCAATTTCTCTCTCTCTCCCGTCTCTCAATCTCACCCTCTCTTTCTCTCTTTCCCTTTCTCCCCTTTCTCTTTCTCATTCTCTCTCTCTCTCTCTGCCTTCTTTCTCTTTCACCCCCACCCCCTCTGTTTCTCTATCTCTCACCCACCTTCTTTCCTTCTCTCTTTCTCTTTTGCCCCACTCTCTCTCCCTTCTGTCCCCCTTCTCCAGGCTTCCTCTCTCAAAATCCTTACTTTTGTCCACAACTGTTCGGACAAAGCTCCACCTCACAGCTCCAGCCAGGTTTGGGCCTCTCGTGACACCTGTACATGCGGATACAATGTTCGCAGTGGAAGTGGATATTGATGTCGACCTCATCGTCACTGTCATCTGGCAGCGATGTCACAGATTCGTCGCTTCCATCCTCTGTGTCTGATTCTACTGGGGCCTCCATGGCTGTAAGCAAAAAAAAATATGAATGAAGTAAAAAACATATTAAAGGAAAATTCATGAAAAAATAACCATGGTGATCATAGCTGTAGTAGAAGTTACATTGGCAATAATTAAAATATTAACAATAACAACAATACTGACAAAAATAATAACAGAGCTAATAAAAAACTAACCAAAATGATAATAATATTAATAATAACAACCACAATAACAATAATAATAACAAAAACATCAACAATAATAATAATAATAACATCAAACTATAATAATAAATAACAACTAATAATAATAATGAATAATAACAATAACATTAACAACAATAATAATCAATAATCTTAATAAAATAACAACAATAATAATAAATATTAACAATAACAATAACAATAATAATATTAATAATCATGATAATGATAATGATAATAACAATAATAATAATAATAATATAACAAATAATATTAATAATAACAATAATCAATAATAATAATAATATAATTAATAATAATAATAATATATAATAATTAATAATAACTAATAATTCGATAACAACATAATAATAATAAAAATAATAAAAAATATTTTTAACAATAAAAATAACAACAATGACTAAAATAGTAGCTATAACATTAATAATAATGATAATAATAATAATAAAATTAATAACGACAATAATAAAAATGATAACAATAATAATAATGATAACAACAATAATAACAATAATAATAACAATACCTATGATAATAACAAAAACAATAATAATAATAATAACAGAAGCAATAATATTAATAATTCTTATTAACATAATAATAATAATAATAACAATAATAATGATAATGATATGATGATGATAATAATAATACAACAATAATAACAGTAACAAATCCATAGCTATTGATCAATAACGATAATTATGATGTACAAGAAGACAGTGATAATAACAATAACAGTAGCCATAGCAATAACAATTATAACAATACCAATAATAATAATATTTAAAAAAATAATAATTATAATAATAACAAAACAAACATAAATACATTAATAATCAAACACGACAACAACAATGACAATAACAATAATCATAATGATGATCATAATAATAATTAATTAATAATAATTACAGTTGATAATAAATAATAATATAATAATAAAATAATAATAATAATAATAACAATAATATATCCAACAATAACAAAATAAAGATAATGATTATGATTAAACACATCTCGTACACACACACCACACACACACACACACACACACACACACACACACACACACACACACACACACACACCACACACACATACTAATATATATATATAGTATATATATATATATATATATATATAATATATATATTATATACAACATATACTATATCTATATATAATAAACAATATAAATATATCTATATATAAACATACATATACAAACATATATGTACATATATAAACATACTATATATACAATATATATATATATATATTATATATATATATATATAGTATATATATATATATATACATACATACATATAAACATATATATAATATATATATATATTTTATATATATATATATATATATATATATATATATATATATATAATACATAATACATACATATATAATATATATACAAATATATATATATATAATTTATATATTTATATATAATATAAAGTATATATATACCTCATACTATAGCTAATTTGTATCTATTGATTTGAGGTATATAAGGTATAAACGTTTCTGCTCCGTAAAGTCATATACCTATTGTATTATCGTAATATATACCACTATATAAAGGTAAAATGTTAGCATGTGATATCACATTATAATTATATAATAATATATATATATATACAAATCTATATTATATAATATTATATATATATATCATATATATATATGTATTATAATATGGTTTGTCATACCGTGTCTGAGACACTCTTATTAGATCAGCTACTATTAATGTATATATATATACATATACAGCATTATATTATACTATTAATCTAATTATCTATATATATATATATAATCGTCTGTTGTATTGGTGTTATAGCATATCATATAAAGATTTATGAATACTATGATAATATTTATTATATACCAATATACAAATATTATATCATAAGATATATTATTATGTATATGTATAGTATATATAATATATATCAGTATATAATTATATATATATATTAAATATACTATATATATAATTATATAATAGTTATATATGATAATTTATATATTATTACAACTCAATAATATAATATATTAATATATTAAACAATAAAAAAAAAAAAAAACAAAAAAAAATATCAAATATGTATACTATAATGTCTAGTATATTTGACTATAATATATAAATATATATAATATTGTATATATAACTATTATTATATAGTAATATATATTAGTAGTTAATAATATTATATTAATACTATTATATAATTACTTATATATATCATTAATATATATTTATAAAATATTATATTACTATAGTGATTAGATATATAATATTATATATATCTATATCATAATAATACATATTAATTGATAAGTATATTATACTAAGTATTATATAATACAATATATAGCTATCAGTAAAGTAACATATAATCTTAAATTATATATATATATATTTATATATTATAATATTTATATATTAATATATATAATATATATTATAGATATATATATATATTAATATATGTGTATGATGTGTGTGTGTGAGTGTGTGTGTGTGGAATTGAATTATTGTCTGTGTGTGCGTTAAGCATATACAGATATATATACGTACTAATATAAACTTATTAAATATATGATAATTTCAATATACCTATATATTGTGTTGGTTGGATGTATTGTGTGTGTGTTGTGTTGATGTGTATTGTTGGTAGTGTAATTTAACTAGCATATAATTAATTTAATTTACATTATATCAATTAATATTAATAATATATTATATATTATCTATAATCTTTTTTTTATCTTTTATTTTTACTTTATAATTATTTTTTTTATATCAAAATACATAACAAGCCACAACATGACATTTGGGTAAGAAAAACGAAGCGCAAG
>NW_020868589.1:90714-93214 GCF_003789085.1 Penaeus vannamei | reverse complement strand
GTATGTGGTATGTGTGTGTGTGTGTTGTGTGTGTGTGGTGTGTGTGTGTAGGTTTGAGTGTGTGTAGGTGTGAGTGTGTGTAGGTGTAGGTGTAGGTAGTGTGTGTGTGTGTGTTGTGTATGTGTAGTGTGTATGTGTGTGTGTTGTGTGTGTGTGTGTGTGTGTGTGTGGTGTGTGTGTGTGTGTGGTGTGTGTGTTGTGTGTGTGTGTGTGTGTGTGTGTGTGTGTGTGTGTGTGTGTGTGTGTGTGTGTGTGTTGTGTGTGTGGTGGTGGTCCAAATGGTGTCCAGCAAGATTAAGACAATAATCGTAACAAACACTTTTCATTTAACTTTTAATCAAAATAAAAACACACAGTACACCTGGGAGAGTTCAATGCCCTGTGTTGCATTGTGCAAAACCACAGCTGACACAATGCAAGTACAAAAGTCTGCAATTTTCTTCATTTTTCTCACAAGGAAAGTATTTTGCTAATTTTATGCAAAATTACGAGGAGGACAATGGAGGAGTACATATTGGAAATTGGATGGGAAAAAAAAATGTTTTAAAAAAAATAAAGGTATTCTATATCATCACGATTATTAATTAACACTTTCAGGTATTAGCAACACCTCAAGACTTAAATCTCATAAAGGAATATGTGTAAATCTTGACGTTTCTCTTATTTTCAATCATTTCTGCACTAAAATATCCGTCGGGAATCACAGTCGTCTTCTTAAATCAGACAGAATCTCCTTTAAAAGGCTAAAAATAGATCCCCCATCGTACGGCACCTTCCGGACGGCGAGAAAAGGCGTTCTCTTCCTCTCGTGTCTGCCAGCTGACTGCCACAAACATTAGAAAAGTTGAAGGTCGGGATGCGCGATGCGAGGCTGCGTCCGAATGTGTGGAGGAATGGTTTCTGGCTTTGGTTTCGGATTGTGATATTGGGTTGTTTTGGGGGAATTGTATGGTTGTGGTTGGTGTAGGTATGTGGTGGATTCATTTGTTAAGGGATTGGATTGTTTTGATGCATGTATTTTGTCCTTTGAAGGCGTGTCAAAGAAATACGGTATTAATAGCACAAATCTGTGAGGTAGTTGAGATCACTTCCTCTTCAGATGCCGACGAGGAGAAAACTTTCATTTACACTTAAAAGATAATCACTCACGATTTTATGATATTTTCTCTTTTGTTCTACCGGTTGTTATCTAGTCTAAAAATCGGAGTGTGTCTATATTCCATAAAACTGTGTCTTCATAATACTTAGAGATACCGAAAGGCCGGTTGATAAAATTTATCACAAACGATCTAACCTCACTATAAGTCGTTTTATTTTCAGTATCATTTTTAAAACTGAAGAGGAATTAATGATGATACAATATACTTGATCATTATTCAAAAAAACGAAAAGAAATAATGAAATGGCCAGCGCCTACTCTTTAGCAATGGGTCAAATTTCATTTAAGTGTTTCTAAAGTTACGTTCCCACTCCAACCTTTCATATATCATATCTCATAGTGTGAAAAATGTCATATCTATTTTTGAATCTAAATAGCAGTATGCTAATCAAAGCAAAAATAATTTCTCCAATTTGATTTTCAATGACCCAAAAAACAAGAATATATTATTATTTTATCACACAAAACAAATAACAACTATATTGATTAACGATGAACTAACACGAAGATCTATAATGACGAAAGATCTGTTAGATTGCATTTCGATAAAAGAAAGTAAAAAAAAGTTCATTCGTGCCTTTGGTCAACGGATAATCAATTTAAACCCATGGCTATTACGTCACATGTACATAAAAGGTATGTGCGTATCCGTGAAGATGCAGAGTTAGATGGACATGAAGAATTTAAATAAAAAACAGGAGAGAGAGAGAGAAGAGAGAGAGAGAGAGAGAGAGAGAGAGAGAGAGAGAGAGAGAGAGAGAGAGAGAGAGAGAGAGAGAGAGAGGAGAGGAGAGAGAGAGAGAGAGGAGAGAGAGAGAGAGAGAGAGAGAGAGAGAAGAGAGAGAGAGGGAGAGAGGGAGAGAGGGAGAGAGAGAGAGAGAGAGAGAGAGAGAGAAGAGAGAGAGAGACAGAGAGAGAGAGAGAGAGAGAGAGAGAAGAGAAGAAGAGAGAGAGAGAGGAGAGAGAAGAGAGTGAGGGAGAGAAGAGAGAAGAGAGAGGGGAGAGAGAAGGAGAGGAGGAGAGAGGAGAGAGAGAGTAGAGAGAGGGAGAGAGAGAGAGAGAGAGAGAGAGAGAGAGAGAAGGAGGAGAGGAGAGAAAGAGAAGAGAGAGAGAGAGGAGAGAGAGAAGAGAGAGAGAGAGAGAGAAGAGAAGAGAGAGAGAGAGAGAGAGAAGAGAGAGAGGAGAGAGAGAGAGAGAGAGAGAGAGAGAGAGAGAGAGAGAGAGTGAGAGAGAGAGAAGAGAGAGAGAGAGAGAGTAGAAGAGGAGAGAGAAGAGAGAAGAGAGAGAGAGAGGAGAGGAGAGGAGGAGGAGAGAGAGGAGGGGAGAGAGAGAGAGAGAGAG
>NW_020868589.1:80714-83214 GCF_003789085.1 Penaeus vannamei | reverse complement strand
TGAAAACAGTATGGTATTTCATAGTACTTAATTGTGCACAAGCATATTAGTAGATGAATTTTTGTTGTGTTTTATAGCAGTACAAGTATGATAACTAACCACAAATTTTATCCCGGCAGGTAAAATGGTGACTGTCAGCTTGAGATGGATGCAGATGGCTTTACCGTAGTTAGCAAAAAGAAGGCTGCCAAAAGAAGATCGGCAAAACCACCAGCAGATTATGTTAACACGTGTGAAGAGAATGTGGAGGACTGTTTAAGGTTTCGTCGATGCTGGTGTTTTGATAATCCTTGCTATCCTGCTGTCTCGTCACTTTTTCACTTTCTTCTCTTTTTCATTATGACTGTTTGTCTGTGGCCAGTTATATTTATGTTTTTGTCTGCCTTACTAAATGTCTCTGTGTCTTTATGTCTCATTGTTTGTCTGTCTGTCTCCTGTTTGTTTCAGTCAGTCAGTCAGTCCAGTGTCTGTCTCTCTCTTCTCTCTCTGTCTCTCTCTCTGTCTCTCTCTCTCTGTCTCTCTCTCTGTCTCTCTCTGTCTCTCTCTCTCTGTCTCTCTCTCTCTGTCTCTCTCTCTCTCTGTCTCTCTCTCTCTCTTCTCTCTCTCTCTCTGTCTCTCTCTCTCTGTCTCTCTCTCTCTGTCTCTCTCTCTCTCTCTCCTCTCTCGTCTCTCTCTCTCTCTCTCTCTCTCTTCTCTCTCTCTCTGTCTCTCTCTCTCTCTCTCTCTCTCTCTCTCTCTCTCTCTCTCTCTCTCTCTCTCTCTCTCTTCTCTCTCTGTCTCTCTCTCTCTCTCTCTCTCCTCTCTCTCTCTCTCTCTCTGTCTCTCTCTCTCTGTCTCTCTCTCTCTCTCTCTCTCTCTGTCTCTGTCTCTCTCTCTCTGTCTCTCTCTCTCTCTCTCTCTCTCTCTCTTCTCTCTCTCTCTCTGTCTCTCTCTCTGTCTCTCTCTCTCTCTTCTCTCTCTGTCTCTCTCTCTCTCTCTCTCTCTCTCTCTCTCTCTCTCTCTCTCTCTCTCTCTCTCTCTCTCTCTCTCTCTCTCTCTCTCTCTCTCTCTCTCTCTCTCTCTCTCTCTCTCTTTATCAATAGGTGGTACTTGATATTTATAGATGGATGAATACAAAACTTGTATTCAGTAATTTTTATTAATATCGATTTGACTTTTAAAAATGATATAATGGCCCTTAACCCTTTGTCAGGCACACATTCTAAATACCTCGTATATATTTATGTGTATTTAAGTGATCATATATGGTCACTTGCCTGCCAAAGGGTTAATGCTAAAATTCATACAGTCGTTTCTCATAGTTCATTATCCACCTTTATTATATTGAAGCATCTAAGATCAAGAAATTTTAGTATCTGAGAGATTGTTTGTTTAGCTGGTGTATAAGATAATTGTCTCTAGAGATGATTTTATGACAGTAAAACTAATAATTGTATTAAATGACTGTGGATAGCATTTTAACTTTCATGAATTTTGAATGCCTATATTGTCATTTAATAGTATTTCCGGTTACTAATGAATCTTATTACTTTTTGGTTAGAGTAGCAATAATACAGCAGTATAAGGAAAAGAATCTCATTATCATAATTCTGTTGCAGAAAAATCATTCAAGCAAGAGAAGACTTGGAAGCAAGCGAAGGCTTCACCACCTTCCGTGAGAATTTGAACGAGGTAAAGAGCTCCCAGCAGAAGGAAGATGGTTGCAGAATTTCTTCCATTGTCTGCTACGGTCTAGGTCAGGTTTCCTCTAGTAGGATTGCCAGGTACCAGACTGGGCTGCTCTTGTCCATTCAGGAGTTCTTTGATGTTGCCGTTGAGGTGTTCGATCCTGCTTTCTCGTCGCTGGATGAGAGGGTGTTAGATTCACTGAATTTTACTGTCGTTAAAGAAAATGAAGAGGGGAAGAAGAGTGTTTCAACATCGACCCTGTTTTACATGCCTCATTGCGGAAAAGAATTGTACAATAACCTTTTGTGGGCAAACTGGAATACAGAATCACTTCCCATGTGTATAATTATAGGTAATAGCTTCAATACCATTGTACAAAATGTACCTTCAAGAATATTAAAACAGTATTATAGTTTTATCGAAAGAGCAGCAATGCTTTTTGAAGAATATCCTTTGAAATCGTTAGTGGAACATGATGATGTGTTCAATGATATTAGTATTCATATCATGAAACGAGAAAATGCATTAAGTGAAAAAGAAAAGCTTTTAGAAGAATGTATTGAGCCAGATTATGAAGGCTGTGAAGCTGAGATTGTGAGGACATGAGGACATAAGGAGACATAAGAATTAGAAATATTTATGATATTTTACTACAAGGTACAAAAATGGTGCTCTGCTGGAAGTTACAGTTTCTTGTTATATATTCTTTCATTTTCTTTGAACTCTGTGTATGCTCAAAAGAGTGTGATTTAGGCTTCTTCAGAATTGGGGAGATGAAAGAGTGTCACCCATGGATAACGTGCAATGATATAAAGGACATGGCTTTAGGCAA
>NW_020868589.1:58214-75714 GCF_003789085.1 Penaeus vannamei | reverse complement strand
CCTTGCGCCAGATCATGGGGTACTGTTGGCGGGACCATGTGTCCAACAACGGTTGCACCGTGAGACGGCACAAGCCTGTTTCTGCACAATCGTGATCGCAACTCAGGCTATATGGCCACCTGGCTTCGCTTTCTCAGGATGATTCCTGCCATCAGGTCTCTATTGAGACAACCCTGGGTGGAGGAGGCCTTTGGGGACGACCGAGGAAGTTCATGGCTTGGGCAGATCGACCAAACTGCCGTGAAGAACTAGAGATGGGCGAGTCCCTGCCTGGCGCCTAGCCATGAGGGATCCTCGTAGGTGGAAGCGAAGGTGGGATGCGGCTATGCGCCCCGTCGGGCGTCAGCCCCCATGTGATGATGATGATGATATACATATACATACAATACATACAACACCACACACACACACACACACACACACACACACATATAATATATATATATATATATATATATATATAATATTATGTATATAATACATATACATCCATACATCATACATACATAATACATTTAATAATATAGTTATAGATATATGTATATTATATATATGTATATATTATCTATATTATATTATATATATATATATATTATAATATATGTATATATTTACATCATATATATATATATATAAATATATATATACATATATAATATATATATATATATATATATATATATATATATATATATATATATATATATGTATATATTATATATTCCTCACCAGTTAGTAAAAACTTGAAATTCACTAGCCGTATAAATGACTATACTTGTTTTAAATTATGTCAGAGAATGCATCTTAAATATATTAAAAATGTTTTTTTTTTCAAAATGCAAAGAAAAAAATCATACTCTGATTTCGGATTTTAAAGCAATCAATGATATACACAACTTGGCTCTTCAAAATTACTCGAGATAAGTAATGATCATATTTTTGATTTTATGGTTTGCTTATCACTTGAATTCGTGAATTCTGATTTGAGTATATATATAATATAATATATATATATATTATATATTATATATAATATATATATATATATATGTGTGTGTGTGTGTGTGTGTGTGTGTGTGTGTGTGTGTTGTGTGTGTGTGTGTGTGTGTGTGTGTATATATATATATATATAAATATATATATATATATATATATTATATAATATATATTATATTATATTATATTGTGTGTGTGTGTATCGTTTTATTTTAAGTATTATTTTTTTTTACACCAGTTTCCTTTTTCACATTAAAAATATATAGTACAAACCATTCAAGTAGAATCGATGACTCATATTTATTTTTTTATCACGTATTTTGGACATGTGTTTTCCTTGTGCTTTTTTGGACGACTGCAATTCCTACGTTACCGTCTTTTAAATGTTCCCGCTCTCTTGAACAAAATTGGCGGGAAAATGCGAATGGCGGGGTTTTGACTGACTAGTTTTTAACGGAAATTATGGAATCGCGCCTAACCTTGGGACGCGCGCTGGCGGGAAAACGAAATGAGAGAATCGGTGTACTCTGGTAGAAGCGGAAAGAAAAGAAATTGAGGAGGAGGAGGAGGAAAAAGAAGTAAAGGGAGGAGGAGGAGAAGGAGAGGAAAAGGAAGGAAAGGAAGAGAGGAGGAGGAGGAGGAGGAGGAGGAGGAGGAGGAGGAGGAGAGGAGAAGAGAGAAGAAGAAGAAGAAGAAGAAGAAGAAAGAAGAAGAAGAAGAAGAAGAAAAAAGAGAAGAAGAAAGAAGAAGAAAGAAAAAGAAGAAGAGAAGAAGAAGAAGAAGAAGAAGAAGAAGAAGAAGAAGAAGAGAAGGAGGAAGGAAGGAGGAGGAGAGGAGGATGGAGGAGGAGGAGGAGTAGGAGTAGGAGTAGGAGTAGGAGGAGATGGAGGAGGAGGAGGAGGAGTAGAAGAAGAAGAAGACGAAGAAGAAAAAGAAAAAGAAAAAAAAGAAGAGGAAGAGAAGAGAAGAAGAAAAAGAGAGAAAAAAGAAGGAAAAAGAAAAGAAAGTGAGGAGGAGGAGGATAAAAAAAATAATTGATAGGAAATTATACGTTTCATAAAATGAACAAGGGAAATAACAATGTACAAAGAGATTTGTCAGAAGGCGGGAAAAAAATGACAAGCAATAGGCGGCAGATAATAATAATAAGGACAATAATGACTTGTAAAGTATCAGCCTTGAAACACAGCTGCGACTTCCCCGTCGACACCTGCGCTTGGCTCTCGCTTTCTCGCCTGAGGTCGGCCTCGGGAAGTCGGGCGCCATTTTGAAAGGACTGGCTTGTATGTATGCGTGTGGAGGGGATGTTATGACTTCGCTAAGGTGTTTTTATTTCTCGTAAATTGGGGTGAAATAGTTTTGGGCACAGGTTTGGATATATTTGCATATATTTATATATGTATATATATATATATATATATATATATATATATATATATATATATATATATACACACACACACACACACACACACACACACACAATTGTATCACAATTAGCGAGGTAAGAAAACACATCCATCAACATCAGCCGAGCAAGCATTAAATAAATCACCATTAAAAAAAGACTTAAACATTCCAAAATGAAAAAAAAAGAAAACATATCGATATGCAAGGAGAAGTAAATAAGAAGAAGAAAGAAAGAAGAAAAAGAAAAAAAAACAAAAACAAAAAGAAGCCCATAAAACAATAAAGCTTATTCCCCGGGCGATAAGGGTCAGATTATCGACTTAACAGGCAAGCTCGTACAACAGGGGTTCGCAGCCTTTTCTCTCTGGCGATCACAGCCATGCGCCTCCAGACATGGTGGTACTGCTAATAATAATGATAATAATGATGATGATAATGATACTATTACTACTATTAATGATAATAATGACTGCTACTACTATACTATTGGTACTACTACTATTAACTGATGATATAATAATGATACTACTACTACTACTATCACTGCTAATGGTACTACTACTACTACTACTACTAATGATGATGATAATAATGATACTACTACTACTACTAGTAATAATTATAACGATACTACTACTACTACTACTACTAATGGTACTACTACTACTACTAATGATGATATTACTATAATAATAATGATGATACTTACTACTACTAATAATAATAATGATATAATAATGATATCACTACTACTAATATAACAATAATGATGATGTTAATAACATGATACTACTACTACAAATATAATCATAATACTACTACTACTACTACTAATTATGATGTTAATAATAATGATAATACTACTACAAATAATAATCATAATAATAATAAAAGTGCGAATGAAAATGACGGCGATACAACACCTTCTGGTTAATATATTCGTATTTTTGATGTCATCATATCTATCATATATAATTTAGACTTATTCCATACCCCCTTGTACCTGTACCTGTGTACGTACCGTATCTAGGCGTAACTTACACGCCATCACACATACCACACAAGTGACGTACATTCCTGCAAAATGCATTCGATCGGTCACGCAATGTCTAGTCTGTTCCGCTTGGTCACGAAGACACAACAAAAGTGTCCGGGAATGATACAGATCTCTTCAAGGTTCATGGAGATATCCGTCTGTCTCACACCCTGGGGTCCCTCTCTCCTTCATAACGCGTGGGTTGGTGTTCCTGTGTTGGTGTGTTGGTGGTGGGGTTGGTTGGGGTGGTTTCTCTCTCTCTCTCTCTCTCGCTCTTTCTGTTTGTTTTGTTTTCTCTCTTCGCTCTGTCTTTCTCACTCTCCCTCTCTCTCTCGCTCTCTCTCTCTCCTCTTTCTTTTTGTTTTGTTTTTCTCTTCTCACGCTCTCTTTCTCTCTCCCTCTCTCTCTCGGCTCTCTGTTGTATGTCTCTTCTCTCTCTTCCTCTCTCTCGCTTTTTCTCGCTTTGTATGTCTGTCGCTCTGTCTCATCCTCTTTCCCTCTCTCGCTCGCCCTATGGTCTCTCTCTCTCTCGCTCTGTCTCTCTCTTCCTCTCCTCTTTCTTCCTCTCTTTTTTTTCCTTCCTTTTTCTTTCTTTTTCTTCTCCTCTTTTCCTCTTTTCCTTCTGTTTTTTCCCTCCTCTTTCTTTTTTTTTTTCTCCTTCTGTCTTTTATTCTCTTTTTCTCTCTTTAATTTCTCTTTTCTTCTTTCCTCTTCTTCTTTCTTCCCCTCTTTTTCTCCTTTTTTTTCCCTTCCTTCTCTTATCTCTTCTCCTCTTTCTCTGTCTTTCTCTCCTTCTTTCTTATTCTTTCCTCCTTCTCTTCCCTCTTTGTTTCCTTTCTCCTTTTCTTTTTCTTCCTTCCTTTCTGGTCCCTTTTCTCTTCTTTCTCTTTTCCTTCTCCCCTCTTCCTCTTCTTCCTTCTCTTCTCTTTTCCTCTTCTCCTTCTCTCTTTCTTTTTTTCCTCCCTTTTTCTCCTCCCCTGTTCTTCTCTTTTTTTCTCTTCTTCTTTTTTCCTTTACATCTTCCTTTCTTTTCTGGTCCTTTCTCTCTTTCTTTTTATCCCTTTTGTCCTTTCCTTATCTTTATTTTCTTCTTTCTTCCCTTTCCTTCCCTTTTCTTTCTCCTTTCTTTCTTTTTCTTTTTTCTTTCCTTTTTTTTTTTTTTTCTCCCCCCTTTTTTTTTTTCTTCCTTTCCTCCCTTTCCTCTTCCTTTCTTCTTTTTTTTTTCCCCTCTTTTTTTCTTTCCTTTTTCCCTCTTCTTCTCTTCTTTTTTTCTTTTCCCCTCTTCTGTCTTCCTCTTTTTCCCTCCTTCTTTTTCTTTTTTCTTTTCTTTCCTCTTCCTCCTTCCCTTTTTTTGCCTTCTCTTTCTTTTTTTTCTTCTTATCCTTTCTCTTCTTTCCCCTTTCTTTTCTTCTTCTTTCTATTTTTTCCCTCTCCTTTCCTTTCTTTTTCTTTCCATCTTCTTTTTCCCTTCCTTTTTTTCTTTTTTCTCTACTCCTTTCTCCTTTTTCTTTTTCTTCTTTTTCCTCTTCCCTTCTTTCCC
Organism: Penaeus vannamei; assembly: GCF_003789085.1. Lineage (NCBI taxonomy): Eukaryota > Metazoa > Arthropoda > Malacostraca > Decapoda > Penaeidae > Penaeus > Penaeus vannamei. The sequence goes on along the minus strand of NW_020868589.1, from coordinate 70,732 downwards.
TTTTCTTTTTCCTTCTTTCCTCTTTTTTTTTCCCTTTTTTCTTTCCCTTTCCCTTTTTTTTTCTCCTTTTTTCTCCTTTCTTTTTTCATCCTTATAATTAATTTTCCTTTTATATTTGCCACTATGCTTTCCTTATATCTTTATCTTTTTTTATAATCCTTTTTTTCTCTCTTTTTTATTTCATTCCCTTTTCCTCCTTCTTTCTTTCTTTTTTTTATTTTTTTTTTCTTTTTTCTTTCCTTCCCCCTCTTTTCCTCTTCTTCTCTTTCTTCCCTCTGTTTTTTCTTTTTTCCTTCCTTATCCTCTCCCTTCTCCTTTTCCCCTTCTCCTTCTTTTTTTCTTTTTTTCTCTTTAACTTTTTTTTTTTTTTTTTCCTTCTTTACTTTTCCTTCCCTTCTTTTTTTGTTTCTATTTTTTCCTTCTTATTTCCTTTCCTTTTTTCTTTTCTTTTTCTTATTTATTTTTCATTTTTTCTTTCTTATTCTTTTCCTCTCTCTCTCTCTCTCTCTCTCTCTCTCTCTCTCTCTCTCTCTCTCTCTATCTCTCTCTCTCTCTCTTCTCTCTCTCTCATACACACCATACCACTTCTTTCTCTCTCTCTCTCTTATTAGTAAAGATAAGTATGCGGGCTGGATTTTTTTTCCTAGAATAACTTGATAATCTTGTATTGAAGGATATAGATACTGAGTAACCTCACTTTTTCATAAAATATGTTCTTTTGTTTAATATCTTACATATGACGTCATATGACGAGACGGACAGAGGAGAGAGAGAGAGAGAGAGAGAGGAGAGAGATGAGAGAGAGAGAGAGAGAGGAAGAGAGAGAGAGAGAGAGAGAGAGAGAGAGAGAGAGAGAGAGGAGAGAGGAGAGGAAAGACACACTGAATTTATGAATTGTTCTGGTTTTATACCTTTGCCTCTAAGTGTTCCCGTGCAGCTTGAATAAAACTGCGTCATGTTAGTCTTACACGCATATGAATTCGATACATTTTCCGAGTTCTGAGCAGGAAAATCTTCTCTATCTCCCTCATCTGTGTCAGGGGGACAACTTGCGACGTACATTTACGCTGAGGACGTTCTGCACCGTGTAATGGGCTTGGGTGCGGGTCGTTCCTCTCTTAATTTCTCTTTCCTCGTCTTGGTCGTTTGCTAATTGCTCTTCCGGTCGTTATGTGATGTTAACTACGGCCGTTGGCACTTGTGGAGGGTGAGGGGGTGGCAAGGAGGGGAAGGGGGTGGGGGGGGAGGGAACAGGACTCCAGGGACATGGTGAAGTGTTGCGCTCGTCCCCCTGGGTGCAAGATTTCTTCTTTGTTTTATTTCTTCTTGCTGTTCCTGGCATAGCTTGTTTCGGTGTCATGGCGATGCCTCGTTTCTCGTACTAGTTTCCGACGCCTCAGCAGTGTAGGGGGGCGCTGGTGTGGTGCCTGGGGAGGGGAGGGAAGGGGGGGGTCGCTCGAGGTGTGGAAGGAGGGGGCTGGGTCTGTTGTGACTGATGCTTCCTCTTCGCATTCCTGCTTTTGTCCTGACCAGAATTAATATTTGATGAAATAATTGATTAATAACTAATTAAAGAATGATTTAATAACTAATTAATAATGAATTTAATAATTGATAATTAATAATAAGGAATTCTGATGATTCGTATAAATAGACATCCATATACGCAGAAATAGATGCATATCTACCGATCTATCAAACAAATATTCTATCAAATATACATTTATTTTTTTCTATCTATAAATGCATGATAGATATGCATGTATTTCTGTGTATGTGCATGTCTGAGTAATGAGTGTCTATGAGGTCGGGTTTTTGGCACACAATTTTAACAAACCGGCCGCTTCTCTTGGCTAATCAATTTGCTAATGACAGACTGCTGGCCACAGAACATTCCAATCAGCGAGTCGACCTTAATTACTAATTATTAATTACTAATAGCTGGTTCGCGGTGTGTCTGGATGCCTTGATGACTTTGAAGGGAAAAAAAATTCTTGATTTTTGCGTTGGTGAGTAAAATGTGGTTGGGATTTTTGTTGTTGCGAACGCTAAATTTTTTGTTGTTCAAACGCTGGTCAGTCATTGTAGGTACGGCGACCATTATCATGCTTTTAATGTCGCGTGTTGTGTGCCTTCTTTTCCCAGAGTCTGAGAACTCTAAAATGGTTTTATGAGCATCATTTATTTCTTCAGGGCTGTACATTTTTTTTTTTTGGGGGGGGGCGCAAGACCATCCTTACCCATGCTCTCCTTGTCGCAACGAAACAAAAGATGGTGTTCAGCATTTTTTTTTCATGCTGCTCGTCTTATGAACTGCTTTTCTGTTTATGTTGCAATCACTGTGTTTCATGTTCGTCGCTGTTATCATTGAATGCACTGTTAGATCACGGTTTGTCGGGGTTGCTAAAAAGGACCTTTTTAATTAACTGGGCGAGGGGCGGCCTTGACCCCGGATGGTTAGGGAGAGAGAGAGGAGCGAGCGGGAAGGGAGAAAGAGAGGGGCGGTGGACGGCGCTACGGAGGAGGAGGAACGGAGGATGGGAGTGAGGTGATGACGAGGGTAAGGGAGGAGAGACGGTGGGTTTCGAGGAGCAGCACAGGTCGAGAGAGAGAGGTGGGTGACCAGGAAGGGGAAGGGGAGAGAAGGGTGGGAGGAGCGGGTGAGGGCGAGAGATAGGTGGGGTAGAGAGAGGGTGGAGGAGGAGGAGGAGACGAGGGTGCGAAGGTGAGAGAATGGAGGGTGGGAGGGACGAGGAGAGGGTGGAGGGAGAGAGGAGGGTGTGGAGGGAGAAGAGAGCGGTGTGAGAGGAGAGAGAGGCGTGGAGGAGAGAGAGAGAGGGTGGTTATCGCGTGGAGGTGTAGGTAATTCAAATGTACGGGAGAGGATGAGGGTAGGTGAGGTGGAGGAGAGAGTGGAATGAGAGGAATCTAGAGGTTGTGGGAGAGAGAGAAGTGAAGAGAGCGAGAGATAAGCAGAGAGAGAGAGAGGAAAGGGAGGTAGAGCGAGAGCCATCGCGAAGACGCACTGCGAGGAGGACAGCGACGAGAGGACGCTGCAGAGAGGAGAGGAGCGGATGCAAGAGAGATGGGATAGAGGAGAGAGAGGAGGAGTAGAGATGAGGGAGAGGTGAGCCGGAGGGTGGGAGAGGACTTAGAGAGAGAAGGGAGGGACGGGAGGAGAGGAGAGAGTGAGAGAGAGAGGAGAACGGGAGAAGAGGGAGAGGAGCGGAGACGAGGAAATGAGAACCGAAGAGAAGGAGGGCGGCAAGAGGGAGGAAGGGGAAGAGAAGGTCGGAAGGTTAGAGGGAGGAGAAAGCCAGAGGAGAGAGGAGAAGGAGAGAGGGAGAGGAGGAAGAGGGAAGCAGAGAGGAAGAGAAAGAAGGAGGAGAGAAAGAGAGAGAAGGAGAGAGAAGGAGGCAGAGAAAGAGGGAGGAGGAGAGAGAGAGAGCGAAGAGAGATAGAGAGCCGCGATGAGATAGGCGAGAGACGGATGTGTTGAGAGAGAGAGAGAGGAAAGAGAAATAGGAGGAGAGAGAGAGAGGAGAGAGAGAGAGAGATGAAGAGGGTCTACCGAGGCCGAGACGCACATGGGATGATACGTGAGATGATAGGTGGAGAGAGAGAGATGGAGAGAGGATGAGAGAGTTGACAATGACGTATTTGGAATTGTGATCGAGAGGGAGATGAGTGAGCGAGAGAGAGGAGAGAGATGAGGGAGAGGAGGACTGAGAGGAGGGAGAGTGAGAGGAGAGAGAGAGAGGAGAGAGAGACGAGTGAGAGAGATGAGAGAGAGAGAGAGAGAGACCTGTGAGAGAGAGTGTGTGAGAGAGATGAGAGAGAGAGAGAGAGAGAGAGAGAGAGAGGAGTAGAGATGATAAGAGAGGTGAGAGTGAGAGAGAGAGAGAGGAGTCTGAGAGAGAGAGAGATAATGAATAATGATGATAAAAAGTAATAATAATAATGATGATAATGAAAAAATATGATAATAATTATAACAACAGCGACGATAAATGATATGATAAACGATACTATATATATATATATATATATTATATATATATATATATATATTATATAATGATGTGTGTGTGTGTGTGTGTGTGTGTGTGTTGTGTGTCGTGTGTGTGAATTCAGAGAGCACCATCCATCGAAAGGCTGAATATCAACTCACACAAAAAGCTTTTGCTAAAAAAAAAAAAAAAAAAAAAAAAAAAAAAAAAAAAAAAAAAAAAAAGACATACAGCAAAAATGGTAAAAGAGGAATAGCAACATTGCCAAAACACCGGAAGTGCGCAGCAGGGGCGAAATAAGGCCATTCTGGCAAAGATATGAAAGTAAAATTAGCATAATTGTCGGATGGGCCTTTTGTGTTGTTCTACCGCCCTCTTCACACTCTATTAATAACAAAATGATAACAGTTGTGTTGATGGCGATGTGTTCTTCATCCTGTGGTGTTGAAGGAAGGGATAGTGTGGCGTGAACTTGTTTGTTATTGTTGGTACTTATGGTGATGATGATGATAATGATGATGGTGATGATGATGGCAATTGTAATACTAATCAAGATAAAAAAATAATGATAATGATAATGATGATGATGATGGCAATAATAATCAAGATAAAAAATAATGATAATGATAATGATATAATAATGATGATGGTGATGATGGTGATGGCAATAGTAAAAATGATAATAACAAAAATGATAATAATAATAATGATGATGATGGTGATGATGACAATAATAATAATGATAATGATGGTGATAATGGCAATAGAAATAATAAAAATGATAATAATAATGATAATGATGATAATAACGATACTGATATATACGTATAATGATGGCGATGATGATGATAGTAATGGTAATGATGGTGGCAGTAATTTTGCTAAAACAACCATAATTATGATACTAATACTACTGTTACTAGTAGTAGTATTAGTTTTATTGCTACTACTGCTAGGTAATAATAACAACAATAGCTATTATGATAACAATCTTAGCAGTAGTAATAATAATAAGGATGATGATGATAATATAGATGGTAACGATATCAATGATAATGATGGTGATGATGATGATAACGATAATGATAATGATGATAACAATATAGATAATAATAGTATTAATTGTAATAATAAGTATAAAAAATATTTGCGAGTATGATAATGATAATGACTATCATAATAATTATAATAATAATGTTAACGATAATAATGATGATAATGAGAAAAAAGTAGCAACTAGTAATAATGATGATAATAATGATAACAATAATCATAACAAGAACAACATGAATGATGATGATAATAATGATGAAAATAATAATAATGATAATGATTCTCTCTCTTTCTCTCTCTCTCTCTCTCTCTCTCTCTCTCTCTCTCATCTCTCTCACCATGACACAGGATATTTTTCTGCATGTTTTTTATGATATATAGAACGCACATATATTTATTTTTCTAAATATATGTATGTATTGTCATTGTTGGTACGAACGTGCTGAAATTGCTTCATGTGATACATCTCAAAGCGTGCAAACGGCTCCGACTTCGGACTAAGGTTACGGGATTATTGCTTTGAAAATATATTGAGAATGAATCAGATAAGAAGGCTGTGAGGATGATAAAGGGCGGAAATAATTCATATCCAAGAAAATGATACCGGTAGATGACATATTCAGATGAGAATGAAGATTTTATTGAACAAAGTCTTTCATTTTTTCGCAGTCTTTCGTCAAACTGACTTGTTAGAAAAACGATTCGAATATAGGCCTATAACTTCTCTTGTTATTAGCATATTATTATTAGCGATATACATATATATATATTATTATTAGCGATATATTTTATTAGTATTAGCGATATACTTAACAACACAACATTAAATTTGGCGCCATTATTCTCACCGTAAATGGCGTTGGGATTTGTCCGACATTGACTGTCTTTATATATGTGTGTGTGTTTGTGTGCGTGTGTGTGTGTGCGCGCGTACACGTGTATTGTGAATGTAAATATATATATATAAATATATATATATATATATATACATAAATACACATACATATGTGTACGTATACACACACACACACACACACACACACACACACACACATATATATATATATATATATATATATATATATATATATATATATATATATATTATATATATATATGCACGTATATATATAATACATATACCTATATCTATATCTATCTATCTATATATTAATATATATATATCTTATTCATATATATATGAATATATGTATATACATATATACATATATAATAAATAGATAAATGATAGACAGATAAATAGACAGAGAAGAAGAGAGAGAGTAACCACGTTGCCAAAAGGTGCAATCTACTCGTCTCTGTTATCACTGTCATTCCATCCGCATTTATGTCGAGTGAGGAAATGCAGCCAAAACTAAAAAAAACGTTAAGAAACAGCATTCCGCCTCCCACTCGCAAGGGCTAAGTGTCCTGTCGGTTATGGAGAGATAAGAACGACGCCCAGCGCATGTTGTTGTCTTATCAGGGCCAAGAAGTCGTAATTTTTTCATTATCAGTGCGAGGGTATTGCGTCAAGATCAAACATGGCGGACAGGCAGGGTAGAGATAATTATTTTGTTTATGTTTTATCGTGTTTTTTTCCTAATGCAGAGAAGAATAAAAAGGGAAATCAAGAAGATAAAAATATACTTCTGTTATTTATTTATTCATTTTGTTTTTCTAGGATATAGGCAAGCGTAGACATGGGGTGATAAGGGAGACACGCTTTACCCGCTGTCAGTTGCACGCTGACAGTGGTTCGGGATGGAGTGCGCGCGCGTCCGTTCCTTCGCTTAAGTGTTTCAACAACTCGGACAGATCTGATACATGTTAGTTTCTGTCTTCGTGTCTGTTTGTAGATCGTAGGCCTTCGCTTTGAACATGGACTTGAGAGTGTTTTTGTTAGTTTTTAGGGTGGGAGGGTGTTTATTTTTAAAAAATTGTAATTGCATAAGTTTTATCAAAACAAGTTGTCTCGGCGAAACACGGAGTTCCGAGTGTGTGTTTGGGGTGTAGTTTGAACCTTAGAAATATGAAACAAGTCGTTTGTGTTTTGCTGAACTCTGTAAATGAGGTAATACTATTTGATTGTTTCAGAATAACTGTTGTTGAATGGGTGGCCCGCTAGCATGCTGTCGTATGATGGGACGACCAGTAAGTGATAAAAGCCTTACACACACACGCAAACACACACACACGTACGCACACGCACGCACGCACAAGCACAGCAACCACGCACACACGCACACGCACGCACGCACGCACGCACGCACGCACGCACGCACGCACGCACGCACGCACGCACGCACACACACACACACAACACACCACACAACACACACACACACACACACACACACACACAACACACACACACACACACACACACAACACACTTCTCACTGACTCTCACTCTTCACTCTCACTCTCAATCACTCCTTAACACACAAACACATTAATAATAATAATAATAATAATAATAATAATAATAATAATAATAATAATAATAATAAAATATAATAATAATAATAATAATAATATAATAATAATAATAATAAATAATAATAATAATAATAATAATAATGATACTACTGCTACTAAAAATAATCATGACAATGGTATTGATAATAATGTTAATGGTAATAGCAATGACAACGATATTAACAATAACAATAACGATAATAACGACAGTAATGTTTAAAAAAAAAAGACGTGAATTAATGTACCTTAATGGTGGTGAATCTTGCGAATTCCTCTGAAGTATATTAAGCTAGTGTTTTATATACGACGATCCGATTAAACATCTCACACTTGTATTTGGACACGCAGGGAAAATGATCATTTTCCGCCTGCAACCTTGAGATCGGAGCTCCACGCTATATGGTGGAAGGTGTGTTGTGAATGAGGGATGGCAGAGGGCTGACGAAGGTTGGGGGGTAGTGTGTGTTCGTGTTTTGGTCTGTCTGTCTGTCTGTCTGTCTGTCTGTCTGTCTGTCTCTGTCTCTCTGACTTTTTCTCTGTCTCTGTCTCTTCTCTCTCTCTCTCTTCCTTTCTCTCTCTCTCTCTTTCTCTTCTCTCTCTCTCTCTCTCTCTCTCTCTCTCTCTCTCTCTCTCTCTCTCTCTCTCTCTCTCTGTCTCTCTCTCTCTCTCTGTCTCTCTCTCTACTCCCCTCTCTCTCTATCTTCTATCTTCTTTTCTATTTCTGTTCTATCTCTGTCTCTCTCACTCAAGCACTCACTCTCTCTCTCTCTGTCTGTCTCTGTCTCTGCTCTATCTCTGTCCCTGACCTGACCTGTCCCTGTCCCCCCCTGGCCCCCCCCCCCCTCTCTCTCTCTCTCTCTCTCTCTCTCTCTCTCTCTCTCTCTCTCTCTCTCGTCTCTCTTCTCTCTCTCTCTCTCTCTCTCTCTCTCTCTGGATCATTATCAACTTGGTTTGCGAGACACTTGGGAGGGGGGGGACATGACCCCTGGGTAACATGGATTTGTTGCGAATGAGAATAGCAACATGCAGGAGGAAGTTGGAGGCAGCGTGTTCGTGGTTCTTCTTCTCTCTCTCTCTCTCTCTTTCTCTCTCTCTCTCTCTCTCTCTTCTCTCTCCTCTCGTCTCTCTCTCTCTCTCTCATCTCTGCCTCTATCTCTTTTTCCCTCTTTCTTTCTTTCTCGGCTCTTCTCTCTCTCTTCTCTCTGGTCTCTGTCCTCTGGTCGTCTGTTTCTGGGCCTCTATCTCTGTTTTTATTTCTTTCTCTCTCTCCTTCTTTTCTGGGGTCTCTGTCTCTGGCCTCTATCTCGTTTCTGCCTCTCTCTCTCTCTCGTCTCTTCTTCTCTCTCATCTTCACTCTCTCTCCTCTCTCATCTCTCTCTCTCTGCCTCTCTCTGTTTCTCATTTCTCTTTCTCGCTCTTCTCTCTCTCTCTTCTCTCTCTCTCTTTCTGTCCCTCTGTCTCTGTCGTCCCTGCCTCTATCTCTGTTTCTCCCTTCTTTCTCTCTCTCTTTCCTGTCTCTGTCTCTTCTGCTCGATCTCTGTTTTTCTTTCTCTGGTTTCTTTCTCCTCGTCTCTTTCATCTCTCTCTCGGCTTCTCCTCTCTCTTCTCTCTCGGTCATCTCTTCTCATTCGTCTCTATGGCATCTCTCTCCTCTCTTCTCTCATCTCTCTTATCGTCTTCTGTCTCTGTATTGGCCGTCTATCTCTGTTTCTGGTTTCTCTTTCTCTCGCTCTTTTTTTTTTTTTTCTTTTTTTCTCTCTCGTCTCTTTGTTTTCTGTCTTGTTCTCGGCCTCACTCTCTTTTCTTCTTTCTCTCTCTCCTTCTCTCTCCTCTCTCCGAATCTCTCGTCTCTCTCGCTCGTTCCTCTCTCCGGTCCATCTTCCTATCATCCCTTCTCTCTCCTCTCTCTCTTCTTTCTCTTTATCTAAATTTCTCTTTCCCTGTTTCTTCGCTCCGTGCTCTTCTGTCTCTGTGTCTCTCTGACTCCTTTCTTCTCTCTTCTTATCCCTTCTTTCTCTCTCTACTCCTCTTTCCCCTCTTCTCTCGTCTCTTTTCTTTCTCCTCGTCCTCTCATTCCTTCTTCTTTTCTCTCCTTCTCTTCTCGTCTCTCCTCTCAACTCTGTCTTCGTCTCTCCCTCTGCTTCTCTCTTTCCGTCCTCGTGTCCGCGATCTCCTCTCTCTCTCTCGATCTTTCTGCATCTCATCTCCTATATATATATACATATACTATTATTATAATATATATATTCTCTCTCTTCTCTCTCTTTTTCTCTCTTTCTCTTCTCTCTCCTCTCTCTCTCGGTCTCTTCTCTCTCTCTCATGCTCTCTCTTCTCTCTCTCTCTCTTCTCTCTTCTCCTCTCTCTCGTCTTTTGTCTGTTGTCTGTCTTCTACACACCACTTTTTTTCCTTCTCTACGCTTTCCCCCCCGCTCTTTCTTATTTTAATCTCTCTCGCTGTCTGCTCTCTCTGTCATGCTCTCATGCTGAAAATTATAATCACGATTGCTCTTTTCTGTTCCGTGGTGTCTCCCCCTTCTCTGAGCCTCTAACCGCTCTCTCTCTCTCTCTCCTCTTCTCCTCCTCGTTCGGTCCTCCTCTCAGTCCTCTCTCGCTCGCTTCCTCTCTCTCTCTCTCTCTCCTCTCTCTCTCATCTTCCCTCCCTCTCTGCTGGTCTTTGGGGTCTCTCTCATATCTCAGGTCACTCACTGATCAATCTTCTCTCTCCCCTGTCTGTCTCTCTTCCTCTCACCTGTCTTCTCTTCTCTCTCTCTCAGCTCGCACTTTCGATCAAGTCACTTCCGGATGTCCTCAGTACATCTCTCTTCTTCTTTCTGCAAGCTCCTTCTCTCCTCTACATTCACTCTCTCTCTCCTTCTTCTCTCTCTCCTCTCTCCTCTCTCTCTCTCTCTCTCCTTCCGATATATTTATAATTTATCGGTTTAATTTTATTTTTTCCGGAGAACACTGGGGGGGGAAAAGGGACATACCTGGGGAAACCACGAAGGAAGGTTTTTTGTTCCTACGGCTTGTATGGATGAACAATGAGGAAACCCTCTTTGTTTTCGTCTAGTGGTTGGGGTTGAGACAGGGTGTCAGACAAGGGACGAGAAATAAATGCGTTGCACCCTGGAAGGTAAGACGAATTTCCCGAAGCAAGGATTCACGTGAGGCCCACGCATCGCGACGGTACATTCACGGAGACGACGGTGTGGGTGACAGGGACGAGTATGTACGTCCGACACTGTGCACAGGACGATATGTACGCGTGACAGACCAACGGGGTGCACAGGGACGAGTATGTCGCGACCAGGGTGCCAGGGACGAGTAATGTCGGCCAGACACGGTGTGCAAAGGGACGAGTAAATGGTAGGGCAGACAACGGGTGCACGGGACGAGTATCGTACGCGCAGACAGTGTGTCAAGGGCGAGTATGTTAAGTACAGACACGGGGTGCACAGGACGAGTATGTACTGCAGACACGGGTGGCACAGGACGACGTATGTACGGAAGAACGGTGTGCACAGGGACGATGTATTGCAGACACGGGGTGCACACAGGGACGAGTATTGTACGGCAGACAACGGGTGCACAGGGGGACAGTTATGTACGCAGACACGGGTGCACAGGGACGAGTGTAGCGACACGAGGTGCAGCAGGGACGAGTATGTACGCATGACGACGGGGGCACAGGGACGAGTATGGTACGGCAGACACGGGTGCAGAGGGACGCGGTAGTACGCCAGACACGGGTGCGCAGGGACCCGAGTTGTACGCAGACACGCGGTGCACAGGGACGCAGCTACCTGTAACCCAGCACACGGTGCACAGGCGACGAGTATGTAACGGCAGACACGCGGGTGCCAGGGACGAGTGATGTACGGCAGACAGTTACGGGTGCACAGGGAACGAAGTATTGTACGCAGAACGGGTGCGACAGGGGCGAAGTATGGTAGCAGACACGGGTGCACAGGGACGAGTATGTACGACAGACCACGGGTGCAACAGGGACGAGTTACGTACTGTGTGTTGTCTACGGTACGTGGACGGATGGATTGAAAGGACATTACGTGGATGGATGGGATAAGTAATTATGTGGATAGGATGGATAAGGTACATTTAACGTGGATGGATTGGATAAAGTAACATTAGTGGCTGGATGGATAAGGTGGATGGATGGATAAAGTAGCATTACGTGGATGGATGGATAAAGTACATGGTGGATGGATGGATAAAGTACATTACGTGGATGGATGGAATAAGTACATTACGTGGATGGATGGATAAATACATACGTGGATGGATGGATAAAGTACATTACGTGGATGGATGGATAAAGTACATTACGTGGATGGATGGATAAAGTACATTACGTGGATGGATGGATAAAGTAAAGTACATTATGATGGATGGATAAAGTACATTACGTGGATGGATGGATAAAGTACATTACGTGGATGGATGGATAAAGTACATTATGTGGATGGATGGATAAAGTACAGTCATGGGTGGATGGATGGATAAGTACATTACGTGGATGGGATAAAGTACATTACGTGGATGGATGGATATACAGTACATTACGTGGATGGATGGATAAAGTACATACGTGGATGGATGTGGTGGATGGATGGATAAAGTACATTACGTGGATGGATGGATAAAGTAGCATTACGTGGATGGATGGATAAAGTACATTACGTGGATGGATGGATAAAGTACATTATGGATGGATAAAGGTACATGTGATGGATAAAGTAGTGGATGGATAAGTACATTACGTGGATGGATGGATAAAGTAGTGGATGGATGGATAAAGTACATTACGTGGATGGATGGATAAAGTACATTACGTGGATGGATGGATAAAGTACATTACATACGTGGATGGATGGATAAAGTACATTACGTGGATGGATGGATAAAGTACATTCGTGGATGGATGGATAAAGTACATTACGTGGATGGATGGATAAA
>NW_020868589.1:30000-47500 GCF_003789085.1 Penaeus vannamei | reverse complement strand
TTTGTGTGTGTGCGTGTGTGCTTTGCGTAATGTGTGTGTGATAAGCGTATGTTTTTAGGTGTGTTTTCTGTGAGTGGTTGAGAGTGCGTGTTTGTGAGTCTGTTCATGGTCGGGCTTGGGTGAACGTCTAGCTGACACGGGTGCATCCCTTGGCGTGCGTGTTGGGAAGCGTCTGTGTGAGTGTGTGTGAGTCTGATAGTAGGCTGGGCCTGGCGAGTTTGCTGGCGGACCCGGGTGTCTCTTGGCGTGCATTTCGGCAAGCGTCTGCGTGAGTGTGTGTAAGCGGCCTGAATGTGCTGGCAGAGCCGGGCGTCCCCTTGGTGGGTGGCGTTTCGGTGGGTGTGTGTGCGTGTGTGCTGTGTTTTTGTGTGCTTTGTTTGCGTAATGTGTGTGTGATAAGCATATGTTTTAGGTATGTTTTCTATGAGTGCTTGAGAGTGCGTGTTTGCGTGTCTGTTCGTGGTCGGGCCTGGGTGAGTGTCTAGTGGACACGGGTGCATCCCTTGGCATGCGTGTTGGGGAGCGTCAGTGTGAGTGTGTGTGAGTCTGATAGTAGGCGGGGCCTGGCGAGTGGCTGGCGGACCCGGGTGCATCTTTTGGCGTGCATTTCGGCGAGCGTCTGTGTGAGTGTGTGTAAGCGGGCCTGAATGTGTGGCTGGAGGAGCCAGGCGTCCCTTGATGGGCGGCGTTTCGTAGGACGGCGATGGAGCTGGAACGTCATGGCCAAAGCCCTGTTTTCAAATCTATGAATACTTCTTTTATTTTCTCTTGATCACTAACATCCCATGTGTGCGTGTGAGCGCGTGTATGTGTGTGTGTGTGTGTGTGCGGGCGCACCTTCGTGAGTGTGTTTGTATGTTGGTCACATGAAAATATCACGTGATTTTCGCGCCATTTCCCGTGACATTATCACGTGATCTTCACGCTGTCACGTGACAATATCATGTGATTTTCACGCCATCACGTGACAATATCACGTGATTTTCCACGCCTCTTTAGGCGTGTCTATGGAAAAAAATATAAAAGGGCGAAGACAGGTCAAGGTAATCACTTGCCAGCTTGAACCTCTGATCTTTGCATCATGTCACGCCAGCTTTCCGTTCGCCGTTCCCGGAGGCCTCGGTCTTCCCCTGCCATCCGCTCCCTCAGTTTTGAGGAAGAGGAGGCGGTGGATGACCCCAGGCCTTCGACTTCTAGGGGTGTTCCTCGCCTGAGGGATGCACCTGACCCTCTCCTTTACACGTTTTGCCATTCCTCTGACGAGGAATGTGGGGACTCGGAAGAGGAGTACACGCCGCCAGCGAAACATCGCAGGACCAAGGATCATTCCGGTGTTTTCTCCATCCTTTGATTTGAAAAAAGTACAACCTGGCTTCTTTGGCATACTGACACATTTTTACGTAGCTTTATGGAAAACTTATGTGTTTTTTCAAATTCTTCCACAGATCCTCACTTCGGCGATGATTCCGACTGGGAGGGCAGCGACTCGAAGGACGAGTCCGAGCTCTCCGACTGTGAGTCAGAGGAAGACTTCGTGCCGCTGGACGACACATCGTTGGACTATGACGAGAATCTGGCCGAGTATGTCAGGCGCCGCTGGGCTCGTACCGCCCCCGGTATCTCCTCCTTTGTTTGGAGGAAGAGAGAGAACGAGCCACGGCGCTTCGACTTTACCACAGCTCCTGGGGTCAAGGTTCCTGACCTGGATGCTGAATCCACACCTGAAGAGGTCTTCAGGCAGTTCCTGATGCAGGAACTGTTAGAAAAGATCGTGCAGTAGACGAATCGGTAAGCACATCATCTAATATTCCTTGTTTGTTGGTTTGAAGATATCTGTTTACAATTTCTCATGCTCTGGCTCTTGCAAACACGATTTTTACAATGCCAATTCTCCTTGTCCTGCAGATATGTTGCGCAGAATCCACGGACGCGTTCTGCCCACACGAAGGGATGGGAGGACACGACCGTGAAGGAGGTTCGTACTTATCTTGGGCTGCGGTTCTTGATGGGGCTACAGTCCAAGAGGCAAATGCGAGTCTTCTGGTCTCGCGACCCTCTGATGTCGTCGGCGATTTTCCCGCAGACGATGTCGCGCGACAGATTTGATCAGCTGACAGCAGCACTACACTTCACAGACAGCCAGGCCGAGCGTCAAGCAGATGATCGACTCTGGAAGCTGAGGCCTGTCGTAGATGTGCTCGACAGGCAATTTAGAGAAGTTTTTGTGCCAAACAAGGTCGTCTCCATTGACGAGAGCCTTTGGGCCTTCAAGGAGCGCCACCAGGCTCTACAGTTCGTGCCCAACAAGAGAGCACGCAGGGGAATAAAGGTATACAAGCTCTGCTCGAGTTTGGGGCCAGAGGCCGGCTACACCACCGCCTTTCGTATCTACATGGGGAAGGATCGCGGGGACGTCCCCGCGAGCATGAAGCGGTGATAGACCTGCTGCTGGAGAGAGGGGACCTCATGGACAAGGGGTACGAAGTACATACCGACAACTGGTACTCGTCCCTAGTCTGTTCCACCACCTACAAAAAAAAAACAAGCGCTGTCGGTACGGTCAGAAGCAACAGGAAGCAGATGCCGACAGACCTGCAGGCAAAAGGGCGAGGAAGTGTAGACTTCCGAAGTACAGACTCGGGTATGCTCGCCCTTCAGTGGCTGGACAAGAGGCCAGTTACCATGCTCTCCACGGTGCACACGAGCGAGATGGTAGCTCTTCCTCCCAACCGCCAAGGAATCCAACGAATAAAGCCAAAGGTTGTAACTGACTACAACAACGGCATGAAGGGAGTTGACTTCAGTGACCAGCTTTCAGGCTCCTACAAGTCCACGAGGAAAACCATCAAATGGTACAAAAAATATTTTTCAACCTTTTGGACATGGCTGTGGTCAACTCCCTGGCTGTATACCGGTTCCTTGGCGGAAAAATGGCTCAACAAGAATTCAAGTTGGAACTTGTGAGAAGTCTCCTGAAGGAGGAAGACCGCCGAGGAAGGAGGAACCGCATCGCCCGTGCTCGCTTTGCCCCTGCTGCCCCTGCTGCCCCACACATGCCAGAGGACACTCCCCTCCGAAGATGGCGACGATGTTCCCAGTGTTGGAACAGAAATAAGAAGAGGAAGGAGACACGTGTGATGTGTCGCACCTGTGGAGCTTCCGTGTGATGTGTCGCACCTGTGGAGCTTCCGTGTGATGTGTCGCACCTGTGGAGCTTCCGTGTGTGCGTCACCATGCTTCAAGGAGTACCACGCCACTCTACATGCTCCCTGAAGCATGAAATTTTGATAAGGTAATGTAAATATTGTGTGTATGTGTTGTAAAATATAATATATATATATAATATATATATATATATATATATATATATATATATATATATATATATATATATATATATGTACAGCCAGCAACAAAAGCGGTGACGCCTCGCCGGCCCTGGCTCGGAGAGATCATGCCCTTCTTACCCTGAACGGAGGCCCATGTTCAAACAACCTGAACATAGTTAGGATGGTTCGAATGTGAGGAGGAGGGAAAGTACAGAAATCAGGCGAAGAAGTTAGATGATGACTGAAATATATATGGAGAGAGAGAGAAAAAAAAATTATTCCTGTTTAGTTGTTAATCTGATGGAAATATTTGAGACCTGCTTTATGAAATAAGTGATCATATATCATTTTGAAAATAATTATCATAAAATTTTATCTTATCATTTTATATTATTGTTCGAACTGATTATTCATATTCATATTCGCCAGACGGAAATTACCTTGGTTTGCATTATATTAAGCTGATATATGGCTCTGCGTTATCCTAAGCACCTGCTCTCTCTTTTAGTCTTTTATTCTATGTTAAGAAGACATTACAGTATATCCTAATCTAGAATAGGATTTGTGTTTATGTTAACTTAATTGAGTTACCAATATTTGTTTTTGACAAGGGTAACAATACAGTTGGATGTATTTTATGTTGTATTACATGTAAAATAAAAATATATAACATGGGAAATAATTTCATTGAGTGCATTACATGCATTATATTGCATGTAAAAATACAAATAAATATGGAAGTGATTTTATTTGTTGTGCATCACATGCATTCTATTGCATGTAGAAATACAAATACTTGTAAAAGTTACTGCCTTGTCAATAGCGGGTCCAACCACCGAGGGCGTCAATTACCTCATTGAGGCGGGTCGGCATGGGCGTTCGCAAACGTTTGGTCTGCGTCGCACAGATTCCCATACCTCTCTCACTGATCGGTCAATTGCATCGCATGTGCGCTCTGGTCCCATGATAATTTCTTGTTTCATTATCCCCCATAGATTCTCTATAGGGTTAATATCACAGCCTTTGACTGGCCAGTCCATTACCTGAATTTCAGGGTGCCTACTGAGCCACTCGGTCACAATGTGGGCCGTGTGTATGCGGCTTCTGTTTTGCACAAATATAATGGATTCGCCCTCAGGGATTGCCATGGCTCTTACTGTTGGCAGCATCACATCTTCTAATATCAATATGTATTCCCTGGCGTTCAAAGTGCCGTTCACTCTTACCAGTTCCCCTGGGCCGTAGCTCGACATCCAGCCCCAGTAACTAACCCCTCCTGCTCCTTGCTCTCTCCTGAATGTTGCGAGCATCGTATCTTGTGCCGATGCGTCGCCAGACATGCCTTGCTCTGGGCTCCACCGACGTAAAGTGAGGTGCGTCACTAAAGATTACATTTTTCCAGAAATCAATATCGTCAACAAGATGTTGTAGAGCAAAGCCTAGACGAGTGTCACAGTGCCATTCCTTTAGTTCTTCTTTGACCGCCGGAACATGACAGCAGATCTCGCGCTCCCTCAGGCGACGTCTGTGGAGTGCAAGGGAGATGCAGTTCTCGCGTGATAGTTACCGATGCTTTCTTGCGGTGTTGTCACGCGTGGTCGTCCTCTCCTTCGTCTGTTTGCCAAACTCCCTTCTTCCCGGCATCTTAATGTCCACCTTTGGACTGTGCGTGTTAACACTCCAAGGCTGATGGCAATATTTCGCATCGGAACACCACGCTCCCATTCACCAATGACCCGCCCTCTTTTCGTTACATTCTCAACAGAATTGTCTTTGCCGCCGCCATCCTTAAAAATACATTGCCATGCATAAATATATAATTTATAAATTATAGAGCACAATATTATATGTTACAGCACTTATTCCAAACATACGTTATAGATTAACACAACTGTGACTAACACACGTATTTGTAGATGATAGCATTTACCAATTAATAAACTTCTACAATGGCTGCAAATCTCCGAAGTGAAGAAGTCCATGGCTGTGTGTCGCACGTTACCTCGTGGGAAAACCTGGACCCCTACCTCCCTTAAAACCATTGTTCAGAATGTAAACAATGCTTGCAGAAATTAACCAGTTATACGAAGATGATATAAGTAATGTTATAATGCTATTTGCCAGTCTTCATAGCGAGATGTAACCACTGATATGAACTGTTATTGGTAAGGGCATTACTATCGCTACCTTATAAATGTTGATAAGTGAAACTCATCAAGCCTTACATCAAAATCACCCCGTTGGCACCTGTCACTCACAACTTTTAACCCCACCTTGTTAAATCCTTCTACCCTCGCCTCCTCATGTTCGGGGTTTAAAGGTCTTAGTTATCTTAAGATCCTTCTGGTGGATGTTTTTTTTTTTCTTTTTTTCCCTTCATTAAAAAGATAACGAGATTTATATTTAAAGGTGGATTGAACAGGAGATATCGAAAGTAATAGGTTTCTTGAATAGTTTAAAGGGGGAACATCGACAAGGTGTTGGATATCAGCCGCTGAAACGACAAATAAAGGCAAAAGAATAGGTAGAGTCAAGGGTAAAGGAATATTCCTTTAGCCTTGGGTAGAGTGAAGCAAGACTCGGCCCCTCGCGGCGTGAGTGAGCAAGCGTGAGCTAGGAAGGAGGGTCGCTGGGAAGTGACAAATCCACTGTCAGTAATATGTTAATAGTATAAGTTTCACAGGACTTACACCCTATATACCCCACGATCATTATAATAGTGCGCACTTTCAACGCATTTCATTTCGCGTCCTTTATTTTCACCAACAGTTTCGGAAATAATATAATAAATTAGTTTGACTGACGATACACTTTGAATTCATTTGTATCTCAAACTTTAAACTGATATAATATATATATAGCAAATGAAGACTTTCTATACGTATATGATTGCGAGAGGCGGAGCCAAGTGGCCTATCATAGTCAAACTGACCCCAACCACAGCATACACCGATTCATGAACGCGCCAAACGAAGTAAAAGGAAAACAAGAGAATCGAAACTTAAGCCTTTCTACCCTCTTAGCCTCGAAATTTAGTGTCCAAAGCCATTTATTAAAGTTTAGTAGCGCAAGAGGCGCTCTCTGAGACGATACATTATTCACAACAAATATTACACATAGTGTGTGTGTGTGTATATGTGTGTGTGTGTGTGTGTGTGTGTGTGTGTGTGTGTGTGTGTGTGTGTGTGTGTGTGTGTGTGTGTGTGTGTGTGTGTGTGTGTGTGTGTGTGTGTGTGTGTGTGTGTGTGTGTGTGTGTGTGTGTGTGTGTGTGTGTGTAGAGAGAGAGAGAGAGAGAGAGAGAGAGAGAGAGAGAGAGAGAGAGAGAGAGAGAGAGAGAGAGAGAGAGAGAGAGAGAGAGAGAGAGAGAGAGAGAGCCCGCCAGAGCGAGCACAGCACTCATTCCTCGCTTTGCCTAACGATTCCAGATCACCCTCTTCTCCCCCCCCCCTTTTCTATGTCCAGGTTGTTTGAACGTCGGCCACATTTCAGGTCAAGAAGAGCAAGATCACTTCAAGCCAGGGCTGGCAAGGCGTCACCGCTTTTGTTGCTGGCTGTACATATGTACACACACACACATATATATGTAAGCATACACACATGTATGTGTATGTACAATACATATATATATATATATATATATATATATATATATATATAATATATGTATGTATGTATGTATACAGTATATGAAAGAATACAAGATGGTGCTCGATCTCTAGATATCCGGGTGCAACCAAGAAAGCAAACAGTGATACCGATGAAGAAGAAAACTATGCATTTTGTGTGTTAACCCCAACTATAAGGAATGGAAATGTTTACTAAGCAATTGTGGTGCAACGTCGCACATTATTACAGAAAAAGAGTTCTTTAGGCTTGATGACGATTTCGATCCAAAGAGTGTTCCATGGAAAGTCAGACTACAGGTTGCTAGACAGCGGTTAATTTTCTTTTATTTCCATACAGTAGCCAACGCAGACTCCAACTGATCTGGTCTTAACGGCCAACGGTTGCCTCGGATGCGCCCGAAATGTCGATTAGGCAGAAACTCTTACATCTTCCCTCCCGAGACAAAAAGTTCATTGGGTAATTAAGCCATTACAATCTGACAAGATAAACATAGGAAAAGAAATTACTAGCCTGAGCAATAAGCTAAAGAAAACAAATAGGGCATTAAAGTACCCAATCGTTCAGCCATCCCAAGCGAGGCCTCTGCCTCTGGGAAGTGATTCAGATGATATTTGCTATGCTGGCGAGCTAGGAGGGTCCAGTGGCAATGCCGAGAAGGCTCCCCGATGGCAAAGGCCTGGGAAGGCCTTGTGTTGCCTCTGTTTAACGAGGTCAGATGGAGGATCAAGGGATGTTGACCTCGGCCCGGATGCTCAGTTCAGTTCGGTTATATTTGCGAAGACGGGCTTCGCCCGGACCTTTTCTCTGGAGTGGCCCGGCCTGTGTCAACTATTTCTAGTTAGCTCATGTGTTTTCTTTGAACTGTATGCTTATCGTGGTGGCTGAATTGCAAGCAAGCGATCCAGTTGCCACGGAGTAGGCAAGTTGCATACTCCTTTTACCAGCCCGGCGGCTGTGGTGGGTGGTCCCTGTCTTAGAAATTGTGTGTGTTCACAATTCTGCAAGTAATGTAACAGGGTGGCGTTAGGCTCGCCGCAGTGTTTGCATAACCTGGCAGTCTCGTTAACAATAATTTGCTAAGCGCATTGGTAACATTGGTCTTAATCTGTGTAGTATGACTTCGGTACCTCTTTCTGTATTTGGCGGAAGGGCCAGTGGCTCATAGCCTGTAGCATCTGAGTACCACTTGGCAGCAAGCGAATTTATGACATTTTCTCTATGTGCTCCCCGGAGGATTGCACATGCCGTAGCTTTGGAACTTTGGCTTAATCTCCTTCGGCTTGGTTAAACGATCATGGGGGATGGGCGCATACCTCTGCCCTTTTCGGTTATTCTGTCATCAAGCTCATTCCCTTAAATGCCAATATGGCTTGGGACAATTTATTATAATTCATCTACCTGTTAACCTTACTTTTAACGATTAGTATTACTGTAAGGGAAATCAAGTATGTATAAATAAATTTACTGTTCAAATCTATTTCAAATTATTAATTTTATTGCAAGAAAAATTATTTCTTAGCATAATGTAAGATATCCAGTCTTTCCTAAAAATAAGAACCAAGAAAAAATATTTTCTTATATATACCATTGATAAAACAAGTCTCTGAATCTTATAGATTTTTAATTGATCTTATTTATTTATTTATTTTGTTTATTATTCGAAAATGCCATGACCGCGTATAAAAGTTTAAGCACGGTATATTTGCATATTGTTTACACTACAGCTTGTAACATTAAACTCAGATAAATTCTAATGATTCTTAAACTTTTAAACGTATAAGTATGAATTTTGTTTCATTTTGCTTTTACACCCATACTTATTTGTGCATCTTAAATATGATTTTTTTTTTTTTTTTTACGAGGATACAATCTATATCTGTGCACTAAACTACCATTCTACATTTTCATTCTCTGACAAGTAACTATGTCTGTCATTACGGTGTAAGATGGTCACACAGAAGGTATGACTCGAATTTACGTTTTTTTCACGTTAAGACAAGTTATGACAGCGTCTTATTGATCCATTCCTTTGGTCAGAGATACAAGTATGATCGTAGAGCCGCAAAGCCTCTCTGGTTATCAAATCTTCAATCTTTTGATATGATTCCTAAGGAGTATGTTACAATAACGAATACTGTTGACTCACCTTTCGTAATGATTTCCTAATAGAAAGTGTTGGATATTGATCATTCACTTGAAGAACGATATTGACATTTAATTATTTAATTCATATAAAAAGAATTACTATCTAAATGGTCTCCTCTTACTGTTACTATTATTGTAACATTTCTATAATTTTCTATCTGCAATCGCCAACATTTTTTACAAACTTCTGGATTGTCAGGGCTTCGAGGATTCTCCCGTTAAAAATACGATCCCCTTACTATTAGCTTAAGAGCAACATTATGCCTCTACGTAACACCGCATGTGCACACACGTCCTTCTCTCCTAATATTTCATAATGCAACAACATAACCGTCTTTTCTTGCTAACTCAAGGCTCAGGGTCTGATAGATTCTCATTCCTTGACTCATGCGATAATTCCACAATATTTCTATCCCATGAATAGCCCTAATTAATAAAGAGAATTATCTGATCAAATCACGCCCTTAAAGTGCATATGTTACTTCAACCAATCAATGCCAATTAGTAATACCTATTTATTTTAAAGTAACCACCTTCAAGGTGGACTTAAGGTGGACCGCACGGCAGCTGCAATGTCTGCTTTCTGAGATGGGTGGCGTCGCGAGAGAAGAGTAACCCCCATTTTCCAATTATTTCCTTTTTGGCTTAATTGATGCACTGATTTCCACATTTAACATTATGTGAATGCACTAAGAAGCAAATCCCCATTTTCCTTCTAAACCAAGGTGAAGCGCAACCACCGGGTGAGAGTCTTTTCCTCACGCCTTTTTTCTAGCGCTTACCTTTCCTATGGCTATAAGAAGCGGGAAGGCACGAAACAACAACACAGATTACCTTTTTCTTTCCTTTTCATCACTTAGTCTATATTGAATCTCTAAGCTGTCCCCAGGCTCAAGCTTGAGATTTCACATTTCACATTCTTTGCGTACATTATCTTATGTTCTGCAATAACTTTAATTGCTCATAAAATCTTTCCCCTTCTCCTGTAATGGAGAGCACGAGAGGAGCCCCCTTCCTCACGCCGGCAACTCGGGCAACCTTGGCGACGCGGGAGGGCGCCTTCTCCCGCTCGCGCATCGCCGGAGCAGTCAGATAGGAGTTAGGTTGATGCTCAACAAACATAATCACAGTGTTTATATGCATACATATGATCGCAACTATGAGCCTAATTTATCAACGCAACATGTGACGTATCATGAAAAATATCCTGGTTTCAACTTGTCTATTACGATAGACATCTTATATTTGATCTGCATCATATGCAACGATAATCTTGGGAATGATACTATCCATAAAATATTTGTTCTGAATATGCAACATTTTAAAGCCTCTTTTACACAATTTTCCTATGCCATTGTTAGCCTGCCTCTGTAAGTCAAGTTCCCATTACATAACATTGGTATGTAATCGATTTTCTTTAACATCACCGCAACACGCTAGCATAATAGCAGGGCGGCTATACACTTGTTCATCCCGGAAACAAATCAAAGATATTGATAATATTTTGACTGCCATTCCCACACAAGAACCTCTGCAGGGAAAACAAAAATAACCTGTCTATTGGTCCCCTATGATGCTATTCACACCCCTGTCACCATGCGCTTTACTCACGCACTCTGTTTCCGCCGTAGGGCTCCAGCTGGCCCATCCGGTAATGCCATGGTATTTGTCGTAGGATCAGGAGGAGGAGAAGAGGGAGATGTATGGTCCCCGGGTCTTATATCTGCCGAAAGAGGTTAGTACAGGTTCCCTGAAGCCTTTTATTGCCAAAGCACTATTAACTATTGTTTGGCCACTGGCGTTTAGTTATTCATCCGTCTCGCTGCCACAGATGTTGTGGCCCCCTATTTCACAACATTCATAAAATGTTTTTCAGTATCAAGACTTAATATCTTAGATTAATAAATGTTTAATTGTTTTCAATGATTATGGTGCAGTTGAAATAACATATTAATGTATTTCAAAGTGACAATATTAATTCTACTAACTAGTGTAATTCAAGGGTTGTGTTAAATATCTATGGAAATCAATATTTATTAATTAATAATTCACCATCATAAGATTATATCAAACTTTATTTAGGATCTTAACACTATACATACAACTAGACAGTTATGATTCAATGTTATATAGTTATCAGTCATGAAACGACAAAAACAAAATCAACAACATTCAAAATTACATTATATCTTAATGAGCCAAATATTATCAAACAAAATAGTAAAATCAATTTGATATTAAACAAAATAATGATCACAAGAGAAGCATATACTTATACATTAAATAGACATGCACTGTGAATTGATTATTCTTAAACAAATGGTCGATTTTAATTAGCGCTAATTAAGTTGTATTTTACATTATTGCATTACTAAAATAGCAAGCAAGATTAATAATCATGCCAAAATCTAATGCTTGTTAGACAAAAAATCAATCTTACGCTCTGTCGGCCAACAACAGGACTTGTCACTGCCTGGACACTTCCGTTGAGCTATCTTTAAAAAAAACACAGTTATTTAAGTACACTTACAAACTATCTAAACAATTTCCATTAAATTGCAGTAAAGGTACATCTAACACAATATTGCAACTTTAGTTGAATTTAATAATCAAGTTATTTCTTTGTACGTTACTGGTTTCCATTTCTAATTCCTGTCTATTATGTTCCATGATAATACACTAAATTACTTCAAAAGGGCTTACCTGGGATGAGCCACCAACAGGAACATGGCTACTGGATGCTACTCCGAAAGTTAGTCCACAGTCCCCGTCACTGAGCATCCTTTTATTTTTGATATGGGGCTCATCCGGTCACATCCTATGCTGTTATCGCTTCTCCATTTCTTATAATTGGAAAGATACGTGCATGAGGACTTTTCTGTCTCATCAAATATTTAACACTCTTTTTATCACTACTTTTTCTACCTGCTATCCGACTCAATTTCTTATTCCCGGACTAATACACTTTACAATCAATTGAAACTGCCTGTTAATAACCCTTTGAAGTCATGGCAATACGAAAACTAACCACTTGAACATTTGGGCCCAGGGCTTTTGTCACAATCGCTAGCGACCTGCACACCATTTTCTTTGATAAATAGATGTCCTGGCTTCAGAGAAAGCGGATATTTTTCCCCGGCGAGGCATTTTTATTTATATTCAGCCCATGAAGAAGAAGGAGACCATGTGCAAAAGTAAGTCTCTCCACTTTTATATGCAAAAATGTTCTAAAACGTATCCATTGCGTTTCATATTTTCATAAAACTATCTATAACTTGCAAAGAACATATATTGCATGGATATCAGAAATCTAAAGTATTTTGGCCACAATATGCAAATTAATAGTGGTCAACAGAGTAAACACTAGGCACTTGTGCTACAGTAAGATAATATTGCTGTGTTCATTCCAGATGTGATGAAGGTAGAAGCTTCCTCAAGATAACTTTATCCAAAAGGTTCAGAAACGAAATTTAGTGATGATAGAAGTGATGATGATGCTGATTTTATCCCAGAAAACAATAAAAGTTCAGGTAAAAAATATTTCGTTCCTACATGTACAGCATATGTTCCGATATTGTACAATAGATATTGTATATATTTTCAATAGTAATATATCCCACAGATGAATATTTACATCAAATTGTCATGCAACTACAAGCATATTATCTTTCCAGATGCTGAAGCGACAGATCAATGCACATACCAAGTGTCGCCAGGTATATGAAAGGGCTATACTTTTGGAATTGTTATTGTTACATACTCTAACCATATGATAATTGCTGCTGCCATGACATTATCTTGCAGAGTATAAATCTTAGCCTTATATGTGAATTGTATCACACTTTTATTGTAAAGATTGGAGCTCCAGTTTACTTTGTAAATATCAGAATTTACCTATATACTGTAAAGTGACAGCTACATCTATTTTTCAGATCCCGAAGACGACGTGGATAATAATCTTACAGGTGTTTCTTCAACTTTTGAACCATACTGGAGGAAAAGAAGTTTCCAAATGCAAGAATTTTTACTGGTCACGCAATGGGACCGTCATCTTTCACGATTTAGACAGAATTTCACCTCGTGCTGCTTTTGATACTATTCTTAGTGATGCTATGTATGACAATGTGTTTCAGACAAATCTATATGCCCAACAAAAAGGAAAATAATTCAAGCCAATTGCAAAATCAGAATTGCAGATTTTCATAGGGATATATTTTTTATGATGGGCATAAAGAAGTTTCCTTCCTATAGGGATTATTGATCAGCAAATTGTCTGAGATGTGACTTCATTGCAGATGCAATGGGTCGGACGAGATTTGAGTGGATTCTGAATGATAATATGTCTGAATACCCTAGAGATGACCCATGATTTGACAAATTGTACAAACTACGACATTTCCTTGATTGTCTAAATAGTCAGTTTCAGTCTTGTTATAATCCCTTAGATTCAGACAATAGATGAATCTATGATCAAATTCAGCACCATGAGGGGAAAGTGACTGGAGGATGGATTCTTCTAGCATCAGTGTCACAAAATGGATTGACACAAGACCAGTCATGTTCATTGCTAACATGCACAACCCTTCAGAGATGAGTACTGTTAGTAGGCGGAAGAAAGATGGTACAATAATTGATGTAACTGCTCATATTATTGTTAACTTTTAAAGAACAAGTATGGCATGTGATAGAGCAGACTGCTTGAAGTCGTACTATGAAATTGACCGAAAAGCAAGAAAATGGTGGCATCCCATCTTTTTCCACTTTTTGGATGTTGCTGTAGTAAACTCAATGGTTTTATATAAAATGCTGGATGAAGTTCTTACTATGAACTTGAAGCAGTTCAAGATCTCCCTCTGCACTAGACTTATAGGTGCAGCAGGAATAGATTCAAAAAGTCCAGCATCCAGTGATGTCCCAAGGAAAACAGTAAACGAAAGTGAATCATTCCTGAAGGGATCAGGACTAGAAAAGCTAAACATATGCCAGCTATTGGCCAAACATACAGACGCTGCAACCATTGCAGCACAAAAGCACACAGAACACAGGGGATATGCTCAACATGTGACGTTCCTCTTTGTCACCGAAGCAAGAGGAACTGTTTTGCTGCTTTTCACAAATGATGTGATAAACAGTGATCTTAGGTAACAAAAAATGTTTCTTTTGTTATTGAAAAGAAGTGCAATTCATATAATTTTGAACAATGATATTAATATTTCATTTTAGTTCTATACAAACGATATTTTGTTATATGAGAACCTGCGTCATGGACACCGGGTGGACAGCGATAGTAACCACTGCTGTGGTTCTAGAGCCGAAGGAAAATAAATATATATATTTTTTTTATGGAATCTCTTAATTTCCTCAACCATATTTGAAATTTCACATAGTATATGTAAAAATATAATTTTAAAAGTAACCTGACTTCAAAGGATTAAGTGGCACTCGTGACTTGTTTGTTTTTTGTGGTCCATCATGTGGTGCCTCATGATGTTTTCGCCACTTAGGGTCATGGTACCTCCTTTCCTGTCGACTGCTCGAGTCCTTACTATTACTGACGTCTCGTCCAAGCTTTTTTTTTTTTTTTTTTTTTTTTTTTTTTTGTCCCATCCATATGGCACCCACTTTGCCCACTTTTTGTTCGTGTGATGATGACGTGTGTCTACGACAACCAAGTTTTAACGGCCAACGGCAGAAACTTTTACAATAGAATTAGCTGATGGAAGCACAGACACTGGTGTAGTGCAAAGTAAGAGATGAATGTGTTAAACGACATGATGACAGATTATGCAAGATAACCTTGATAGATGCATTATATGTTCTTTCATATAAGCAAAATGTTATATCAGTCCAAGCAGCAACACAGAAAGATGTAAGTGTAACTTTTCGTCCTGAATATGCAAAAGTTAAAGTTCCAGATGGTACAGTGTTTAAAACTTCAAAGAAAGGAAAATTGTACTAAATAGTGTAAAGGAAAAAAAAGACCAAATGCAGTTAATTAAAAAGTTGGTGCTATATTACAAATGAACAGCTTAATATCCTAGGACATTGTAACATGAAAGATGTTATCAAGTTAGAAAGTGTAGTACATGGAATGCTCATATATAATAGGAAAATTGGAGATCGTGAAACATGTATCCTACGAAAGATGACTCGATATAGAAGTAGAAAACCTGATGAGAGAGCAACAAAGAATTTAGAGCTAGTACACTGTGATTTAGCTTGTTCCATAAATACATTAGGAATGGTAGATGATGATAGAGAGAAAAATGATACATTGAAGACTACAGAAAAATTCCTAGGTGATAGTAGTTTTTTGCTATAGTGAAACGTCTATGCACAGACAATGTTAAAAACTTTAAGTCAAGCAAGTTCCTATTATTGATGGCAAAGAATGAGATAAAGCAAGAATTTTCTGCTCCTTACTCGCCCCACCAGAATGGGACACCTAGAGGTCGTAGAGGACTGTCTTCGGCATGGTTGCCTGCTGGATAGAGGATGATTTGCCGAAGCAATTGTGGCCTTACGCTCCTAAGACTTCAAGTTACATACGAACAGGTGCTTTAACACTAGGAGAAATAAGACCTCGTTCGAGACGCGGAGTGGAAAAAGACCCAGTTTTAGAAATCATATGTTTGGTGAAACAAGCTAGCATGCCATAGATGTTGGATGCAAGAGGCGAAAAAGGAATATTTATGGGTTATGAATGAGAGAGCCCTGCTTACCACAAGAAAGGTAGAAGTAGAAGATAAAAAAGACGATACAAATCATGAAGATGACAGTGTTTAACCTTTCACAGATATGTAAGCCATT
Source organism: Penaeus vannamei (assembly GCF_003789085.1). Taxonomy (NCBI): domain Eukaryota; kingdom Metazoa; phylum Arthropoda; class Malacostraca; order Decapoda; family Penaeidae; genus Penaeus; species Penaeus vannamei. Next base: position 31,588 of record NW_020868589.1, on the reverse strand, counting down.
CGGCGACTCTACAGAGGGCACCCAAGGAGATACGGTCACCGTGCGGTGACCTTAACATAATTCTTATATAAAACCTATCACATTTACTGGATTGTAACATGACTCTGCATTACAAAGCCACTTTGTAAGAGGAAAATGATGTTTTGCAAGTTTTGAGAGTGACCAGTTTATGGCGGGCGGGAGATGGGTGGGTTAGGATATGAGGAAACTTTAAGCTTTACTTCACATTCTAAATATCAAAGATATTTTGTATAGATGATGATGTGAGTATATACAGTATTTTCATATGTCTGTAGACGTAGAAGATATATTATACACAAATATATTTGTTGAAATTTTATACACATCATTATATGTATGATGCATATGATCTGAGCGCCTCTGGCGGCCGATTGTTGAACGACTAGAGACAAAACAACAATAATCCCAGCACGGTGTCCGAATTTTATTTTATCCTCACATGCTTTGCTTGCTAACCCATCACCATGGCATCCGCGGATATCTCAACACCCTTCCTTTGTCTCGGACGAACAGACGCACTGGGTGACAGACCTCCAGCTGTACAAAGATTCTCTACAATTTATATCAATGAGGCAGTTATTTCAAAGAGAAAAAAACATCATAAATTACTGTGGAGCAAACACTTGGATAATCGCTACACACTTGTATGCGAGAGCCTTACACGTTTATCTAGAAACGCATCGAGAACGAACAAAACCATACACTATCCGATTAAAAATAAAGAATGAAGAAATAGAACCCACAAACACATATCGTATGTTTAATGCCAGTTATTCGTCTCTGTTTGAATTAATTTTCTTCAATGAACTTCAATGAAGTTACCTCTGGTTAAGTGTATATAGTTTACTTCAAGTAGAGCACTTGTACATTACGTTCATGAGATTCATATGTTGTTTATTAACTCAAATATGAAGCCATAGGATTAAACTATTGAATTTGGCAAGTAGATTGAAGGTAGACAGGAACAACGAAGGGAAAAACAAGAAAACACACAAATATGCCGAAGGCATTTTCGCTATTGCTTCATCAGGGCATACATGACAGAGGTACATATGGGAGTATTTATACTAATATCAAGTGGTCAGGACACGTCGGTGATCAGGCGAGCGACCTTAGATCGTTGCTCCCCGTAGCAGTGTTGATATTGTTTTGTATGAATGAACGCCGCTTCTACCATCTTCCTTTGTCGTGGGGGCAGGCCTTGTTTTACGATAGAGGACTGGGACCACTTCGGGAGGTGACCGCCGGTGTCTACGTGAACAACGAAGGCGCTTCTCGTGTCGTGGCGTCGGAGAGCGCTGCGGTGTTGGCTGATACGTTGTTCGTGCATTCCTCTTGCTATCTCCCCTATGTAGATTCTATCACAACCACCACAAGATATGCTGAACACCTGACTGAGGAGTCTGTTGTGGTTTGACCTCTTTTCTCTTACGATATCTCCGATCTTCTTGCCTGAAGACAAAGCTATCTTTATAGTGCGGCCCACTAGGGCCTTCTTCAGGTGTTCAGTCAATTCCGAGTGAGGGATGATTATTCTTTGAGTCTTGCTCTGTGTGTCGTCACCTCT
>NW_020868589.1:7500-10000 GCF_003789085.1 Penaeus vannamei | reverse complement strand
CCCTCCCTCCCTCCCTCTCTCCGTTATTATGAGGTATCAAACGGCATCTTGTTGATCCAAATCACACGCCCTATGTACCGTCACGGTCCACCGAGTATAGGAACTTTCAGAGTGGAATGCTTAGCCACGCGAGAGCTGTCTACGCTTTGTTATTTAGTAATTCGGATTTAGTAATCGAATTTTACTATGCGAATGATTGATCAACGACTTGCTCACCTGCTTGCTCTCTTCTCTCCTCTCTCTCTCTTCTCTCTCTCTCTCTCTCTCTCTCTCTCACCCTTTCTTGCTCTCCCCTCTCTCTTGCTCTCTCTTGCTCTCTCTCACTCTTTCTCTCACCCTTTCTTGCTCTCCCTCTCTCTCTCTCTCACCCTTTCTTCTCTCTCTTCTCTCTCTCTCTCTCTTGCTCTCTCTCCATCTCCCTCCTTCCCACTCTCTTGCTCTCTTCTCTCTGTCTCTGTCTCTCTCTCCCTATCTCCCTGTCTTTCCTCCTCTCCCTCTCCCAACCCAGACATACATATAAATTCAGTCACTACCCTGCATTTTCCCATTACAGACCAACCAGCGTTAAGATTAAGGTTAAGACTTTTTTTTTATTTCTATCTATCATATGCTATGGTAAATGTCATTATGATAGTTATGATAGTAATTAACTTTAAATACTCATAAATGAGGGTGAATAATTTTACAAATGATTTTTTTTTTTTTTATATATATACCATCTGATACGATATGTACCAATCGAGCGAATCATCCTCAACTACCTTGTTCTAAACGTGTGCGAATAATTTTGCATATGGACGTTAATTTTCTTATTCTTTTATTTACTATTTATTATTATCATTATCATTTTTATGTAAATCCTCTATCCAGAGCCGGCTCCCATCATCCCCGGCGGAAACCCCGAACGTGGTTTCTACAAGCACACCGAGTCCAAAACCTCATCCTGGGAGCCTCTGGACGACGAGGCGCTCCGGGAGTGGGTCCAGAAAGGGTACTCTCTCATCTACAGGTAAGGGGCGCGGGTGCGGGGGGTTGGCGGACTGCTCCGAGGTGCTGCCCACTTGTTGTTTGTGTTTTGGTTTGACTTCTTGTTCTTTCTGGTCTGTTATAGTCTGTTCTCGCTCTCTGGCTCTGTCTGGTTGGCTCAATCTATCTCTGTCTCCCTCCCTCTCCCTCTCTCCAACACTCTCACCCTGCCAACCCCTCACTCTCTCTCTCGCTACCCCCCCCTCTCTTCCTCCCTCCTACCCCCCTTTTTCTTTTCCCTCTCTCTCTCTCTCTATCTATCGATATATTCTTTTTCTCCCTGATCGTCCTCTTGACTTAAAGCAAATATCACTTCTTTCTCTCTCTCTGCCAATGATGTTACAGGAACATCATTCTAGACTCCTTCGTGGACAGTGACATCAGTCCCGATATCCTGCAGAAGATCAGAGATGACTTCACTACCCTCAAGTCGAACAGGATGAAGGTAAGTAACCGCCTGTAAACGGGGGGGAGGGGGGGAGGATGAAAAGTTGCTTAAGAAATTGCCATGGCGTCACATAATGTTTGTTGGGCAACTTTACTCTCGCTCTTCCTGGGTATTCTAATGGACCAGGTGTAACGATCGGTTACTTTAACGGTTGGTTTTGATTTTATTATGCGTTTAAGTACTTCAGTGTCTCTTTATGTAGTTTTGCCAGGGGGATTACATTTTTACTGGACTGATCAAACACTGCAGTTATAAACAGTAAGTCAGTAAGAATAGAATACCCTGCTAAAAATATGTGTTCTAACTTGTAATTGCATCAAAGTCTGACATTCAGATATTATGTGGATACACGTTTCTCAACTAGGTGTCCGTGTATCAATGCGGGGACTGGGAGGTGTTGTACAAATGTCACTATTGTCTTGTTTTCTGTTTGCCAACATAAACAGGTTGGACGTATAAAACAGGTGCTTCATCAGGAATTCACATTAGTCAGAGAGCCCAGAGAGATTTAATCAGCATGGCGAGTACAAAAGGTTTGACACCTGGGTTGAACACCTCAGGGGCCATGGATCCCTAAACGGCCATTCATAAGTGCTTGCAACTGTGGTATCCGCGAGGGGCGCTTCTCAAACTACCCCCCAAATTGTTATTATCAGCATACTCGAGTACATCTTCCAAACCTATGCTAGATTAATCTTCATTGGGGTCTGATTAAGGATCTGTCATACTTAAGTGAACACGTGAGTTTGGCCACTTATGAATGACCTAATAAATGCTAATTATCACTTTTAGTCAGCATGTTGAGTACATCAGTGACACCTTTATAGAATATACTTTATGGGATGCTGATATTCTTACGTGTCAGTTTTGTGGAAAAAGCCACTTAAGAAGAGGTCAAAGGTAGTGACCCGCCCAAACTCCGTCTTCCGGTACCTTTGAAATGACTGCTACTCCCTTACTACTTGGGGGTACTGGGTCAAGATTGACTAAATTAGATTTTAATGGGAGGAATAAGGATCACTTGTT
>NW_020868589.1:0-2500 GCF_003789085.1 Penaeus vannamei | reverse complement strand
CTGGAGGAGCTGCACTACACGTACCTCAACGCAGATTACCACCCCGACGTGATCAGCGCTTGGGACTCCCAGGACTGTTTCGACGATGTAAGGACGAGGCCCAAAATGTTTGCATAATAAGGAGGCTTGATTATCTATTATTATACTGAATGAAGGGTGTTTTGGAGTATCTATTATTATTATTCCTTAAGGGAGTGAGTATAAGTAGCAGCAATCACTAATGCAGCAATCCTCAATCACTGGGTGAAAAAGGTCTACTCATCTCTTGGCTATCGTCTTGTGGGCGTGATGGCGAGGATGCCAGAGAAAGCGAGCGTGGGATCGACAGCGCATGTGGGTGTGCTGGTGCGGAACATGGGGTGGGCGGCGCCGATCAATTACCGCCGTGCTGAGGTGAGGGAAACCGTTTCTCACAACGTCATTTAATCCTTTCTGTGTTACATGATCGATGTCAAAGTCAGTCCTACACTCGTGACGTATCGTTCAGAGAGCAAAATTTTTAGTTCTTTATTCATCTTCGTCTCTTTGTTTTGTTCTATGTCGGACATTAAAATATCTTATCTGTTATTTGATTTTACAGTCACGGTCAAAAATCGAATATGTTTCGAATTCTGCTTCGAACATCCGTGTAATACCACGCTTTTTGTATAGGATAAGATAGTAGATTCGAAGCTTCAATTCTTGATGATTTTTGTCCTCCGTTGTACATGATATCTGAAGATTATAAATGTTCTCGTAGATTCTTCTGCTTCACGAAACGTCCGGAGAAAAGTACACCTCGGGATTACAGTTCGACCTGAGGACCTGGCTGCCGGGTGACCACGAGTTGCACTTCAGTGTGGACCTTCCGTCGTCTGCAACAGAGTAAGTCGCTGGAGCCTTGCCGAGGGACACAACACACACACACACGCACGCACACCACACACACACACACACACACACACACAAACACACACAACACACACACACACAACACACACACACACACACACACACACACACACACACACACACACACACACACACACACACACACACACACACACACACACACACACACACACACACAGAGACTCTCCACACACACATACACGCGTCCGTATGTGTGTGAGTGGTGTATGTATATGTATGAATGAAAAAACATACATAGAAAACACCACAGCGCATAAACTAGCTTTATTGAAGAAAGTGAGAAGTTTCGGAATCGTCCTCGATTCCATCTTCGGTTCGAGGATGATTCCGAAATGTCTCATGTTTCTTCAATATATCTAGTTTATGCATTGTGGGTTTTTCTACCACAGCATGCATATGTGTATATATATTACGCATGTGTATGTGCATGTGTGTATGTATCTGTATGTAAGTGTGTATGTACGTATATATGCATGCATGGATATATCTATACGCATCAAACCAACCGACCATCTCTTTAGGTCGTGCTCAACCTGCCCGACGGCGACCCCGACCTGTACGACCTGCCGGAGTACAACATCGTCTTCGAGAACGCCCACGACCCCGACGATGACGAGGGGCGTCGCAACCTCATCGGATTCATCACGGCTTCTTGAGCGACGCCTTGCTGCTTTGATGCTTTTAGCGTTTTAGTATTAGTGTAATTATTTTTATCATTATTATTATTATTATTATTATTATTATCATTATTATTATTATTATTATTATTATTATTATTATTATTATTATTATTATTATTATCATTATTATTATCATATATTATTATTACTACTACTACTACTACTACTACTACTACTACTACTACTATACTATATCATTATTATTATGGTTCATCATGAATTGATATTATTTTTATATTAATCATTAATATTATTAGTAGTATTATATTAATTGTTGTTCTTATCATTATTATCATTATTACTATATTTATTATTATCATTATTAAAGTAATCATCATTATATTTGCTATTATTATTGTCATTGTTATTTTTATTATAATGATATTGTTTATGATGAACATTATTATAATTCTTATGATAATGATAAAAAATATTGTCATCAATATCATAATTATTGTTATTATAATCTTTGTTATTACTATCCTTATTATTAGTATTATCATTATTATTATAATCGAACTTAACATTATCTCGAAAGTGATTTGTTAGGACACCAGAATATATACAAACTGCATAATATTTTGTTCAGATGTAATTGCGCGCTTTGAGTAAGAGTCGCTACATTCCACGGATATCTATTATGTATTCACTTTTATGTATTGAGTATTTTTTTTTCAAATGCAGTGCAAGATTTCATACAGAAGAAATAAATGTAGAATTTTTAAAGACTTGTCAATTTCAGTATATCGTTTTTCGTTGTGAAACGTGTTAAAATCTGCTTTGAATTTATAGACTAACAAGTTGAATTGATCGGTCATGATAGTGTTTTCTATATGTATACATATATCTATATATACATATGAATATATACAATAACATACATACATCATATATATATATATATATAT
>NW_020868588.1:509448-511948 GCF_003789085.1 Penaeus vannamei | reverse complement strand
ACATAGCTCTGAAATCAGTGGCATTCTTAAGGAAAGAGTTGATATGTTAATGGTTGGCAAAAAATGATGAAGTTGATCTGTGGGAACGAATATTTAATTATCTCACGTAATTGTTTACGAATGGTGGTTTCTGACAGAGGAACGTTAATGAATAATGATTCAACATCAAAGCTGGCCATTATTGTTGAATCTTCAATGCTAAGCTGCTTAATTTCATTTACGAATTTTCATGAAGCCATGCTGGAAGCCAATCATTATTCAGTGTTTATGTAAAAATGCATTTATTGCTTACTGATAATTTCCTATAAAAGTTTTACCGAATATTAGGATCTGATGAAGCATAAACTAACCCCTAGCACACATTCATAAGGTGAGTTTGGAAATTAAGTTTAAGAACTCTGCAGTTTTTCTTTTTTTTCTTTTTTCTTATTTACGATCTGTGTGGCATGGCAAGTCTAATTTGAATACAGTATAAATGGAAAAATGGTCAGAGATATTGTTGAAGAATAAACCATTTTTAGTATCTGCTTAATCTTAGTAATGAACAGGTCAGTATTACCTTTAGGACACCTGTAAAGTTGTCCTATTAGGAGAGAACCAGAAGCGGTAGCAATTTCTACAAAGACAGATTTTAAGTAATCCTCAAGAAATGATAATTCAGGTCCCAAGTGCGAAGAGAACTCTTTATGTATAGTGTGACACTATGTGGCACTCCACTATTTCAAGAACGATTAGTGAAATATGCGTGATAATTCTGTTGTATATAAAGCTGCTGTATTGCGTCTGTAAGCTAGGCCTCAGAAAAACCAACCATGTCAAATTCAGCACTACAAGGCGTAAGGCACTGATCAAAGAAATCATGAAAATGTTCAGGTAAGCTGCAAATATTGTGACTGATAAGTGAGAGGTGGGTGTTTGCATCATACTGCAATTAATTGGTAAGAGAAGGGCCAGGAAAAAACATAGGGACAGGTCGGATTGGATATTCCAAGTAAATTCAGCATGAAAAAATCAGGGTGTTCAGTTGCCCCCTAAAAACCAAATCTCAACTGCAATCTAACAGGTCGGATTGGATGCAGCATGAAAAATCCACCAGGTGAAAAATTCTCAAATACTGTCTAAAGTTGTGCCAGGATTATAATCCAAATTGGTAAACAGATTCAGGAACTCAACATCATTTACAAGAGCAAATGGAAAAAAAATGTAAAGCCATTTTGAGTTATACAACATACAGTCTGTAATGTAAGTGACACTAAAGGACACAAACTCAATGCTGTTCACGTCGAAGCCTTTGGCTCATAGGGGAAAAGGAGGCTTCGCTCTGCAACGATTTCGGAGACCTACTGTAACCAAAAGCTATTACAGGAGTCTTAGCTGCCGTTGCACAAGTGGGTCGTGACGCGGGGGTGGCGCATGGAGGTCGCTGGAGCATAGCAGATGCTAGGTCAGCCAGGGAGCCGCGAGGTGGGCGTGGAGGGCGGGACTCGATTAGAGTCGGAACCCAAGAGGAGGGAGAGGGAGCGTCGTTGCGGGAGTGGGGCGAGCACGTTTGCTTTCAGTTATTATTAACCTCCTCTACCTGAAGTAAGCGGTTTTGGCTTCGCTCCTGACCAGCTCCAGGTGATGTTTGTGAGCTTGGATGACTCCGGGGCAGAAACCCAACGCTGCTTTTTATTTTCACTGCATTATACACAAACTCCAAAATATGTCGTTACACGAAAATTGTATGAGCCATATCATTGCATGTTCACATTATTCACTATTGTGATTTACAGTTCGTGAGTTACCTGCAAAAATATTCCGATACACAGGTGTATATATAAGTATATAGGCACATAAATATACATATACATACATATATATAATATATATGTAAATATATACATATATATATATATATATATATATATATATATATATATAATATATATATATATATATATATATATTATTATATATACATTATACATATACATATACATTATACATACACACATGCGAGAGGGTGTACTGTGCCTCTCATGCGACTTTTTTCAATTATTTATTTTCGTGTTTAATGTGCTGTTGCATTAGCATCAGGCATTTGATTCATTAGCTTGGCCTCGTGAAAGGGCTGAAGCAGAGTTCCCTTGGGGGGGGGGGGGTACGAACGTAGCGTGGCGAGGCAGTGGTAGGTGGGTGGCAGCGAGCGGTGATGCCTCGCCAGCTCGTTCATAAAACCCGTAATCCTCAGTATTTGTTAAAGTTAAAATAAATGTCTGGCCTTAAAGACGTAAAGGTGAAATAAAATCACCAAAGATATAAAAGATGAACAAAGTAAAAGAATAATTAAGAATATGAATTGAAATGATAATGGCTGGCTAAAACTGATTAAGTGGACGGCTAATTATTGGCGGAGACAATTGCAAAATATACGTTTAAAATGTAAAGCGTTCAAGAACTGGCATGCAGCGTAAAATAATTGATATATGGTTAAAAGTGAGCAGCCAACTACTTATCT
>NW_020868588.1:469448-481948 GCF_003789085.1 Penaeus vannamei | reverse complement strand
CACACACACAGTTACACACAACACACACAGTTACACACACACACACACACACACAGTTACACACACACACACAGTTACACACACACACACAGTTACACACACAGTTACACAAACACACACAGTTACACAAACACACACAGTTACACACACACACACAGTTACACACACACACACACACACACACACACACACACACACACACACACAGTTAACACACACACACACAAACACACACACAGTTACACACACACACACACACAGTTACACACACACACACACACAAACACACACAGTTACACACACACACACACACAAACACACACAGTTACACACACACACAAACACACACAGTTACACACACACACACACACACAACACACAGTTACACACACAAACACACACACACAAACAAACACACAGTTACACACACACACAAACAAACACACAGTTACACACACACACAAACAAACACACAGTTACACACACACACACACACACACAGTTACACACACACACAACACACACACACAGTTACACACCAACACACACACACACACACACACACACACAGTTACACACACACACACACACACACACAGTTACACACACAAACACACACACACACACACACACACACACACACACACACACACACACACACACAGTTACACACACACACACACACAACACACACACAAACACACAGTTACACACACACACACACACAAACACACAGTTTACACACACACACACACACAAACACACACAGTTACACACACAACACACACACACACAGTTACACACACACACACACACACACAAACACACAACACACACACACACACACACACAAACAAACACAGTTACACACACACACACAAACACACAGTTACACACACACACAAACAAACACACAGTTACACACACACACACACACACAGTTACACACACACACACAGTTACACACACACACAACCACACACACACACAATCACAGAAACACACAGTTACACACACACACACACACACACACAGTTACACACACACACACACACACAAACACACACAGTTACACACAAACACACACACACACACACACACACACACACACACACACACACACACAAACACACACACACACACACACACACACACAACACACACAACACACACACACACACACACACACACACACACACACACACACACACACAGTTACACACACACACACACAAAACACACACAGTTACACACTCACACACACAGTTACACACACACACACAAACACACAGTTACACACACACACACACACACAAACACACACAGTACACCACACACACCCACACACACATGGGATATCAAAAGGCATCTAGAATATATTTCAAAATACTGAGTACCAGTTGCAGATAACCAGTACAGTAAAAAAGCCAATCGTTAACTATAGCTACTGGGCGGAGCTTCGCGGTGTGTCTCGAGACAGGTTTTAGGCATCGCGAGCCGTGCGACACTCGAATCACCAATGGAAAAGATGAAAAAGGATTTAGTGCGGGATTGGATGGATGTCAGGGTTTAGTGCAGGATTGGATGGATGTCAGGATTTAATGCGGGATTGATGGCAGGATTTTAGTGCGGGATTGGGTGGGATGGCAGTTTTAGTGGGGATTGGTGGATGGCAGGATTAGTGCGGGATTGGATGGATGTCAGGGTTTAGTGCGGCATTGGATGGATGGCAGGATTTTAGTGCGGGATTGGATGGATGGCAGGATTTTAGTGCGGGATTGGATGGATGGCAGGATTTTAGTGCGGGATTGGATGGCAGGATTTTAGTGATTGGATGGATGGCAGGATTTTAGTGCGGGATTGGATGGATGGCAGGATTTTAGTGCGGGATTGGATGGATGGCAGGATTTTTTGTGCGGGATTGGATGGATGGCAGGATTTTAGTGCGGGATTGGATGGATGGCAGGATTTAGTGGGGATTGGATGGATGCAGGATTTTAGTGCGGGATTGGATGGATGGCAGGATTTTTAGGCGGGATTGGATGGATGGCAGGATTTTAGTGCGGATTGGGGATGGCAGGATTTTAGTGCGGATTGGATGGATGGCAGGATTTAGTGCGGATTGGATGATGGCAGGTTTTAGGGGGATTGGATGGATGGCAGGATTTTAGTGCGGGATTGGATGGATGGCAGGATTTTAGTGCGGGATTGGATGGATGGCAGGATTTTAGGGCGGGATTGGATGGATGGCAGGATTTAGTGCGGGATTGGATGGATGGCAGGATTTTTAGTGGGGATTGGATGGATGGCAGGATTTTAGTGGCGGGATTGGATGGATGGCAGGATTGGATTGGATGGATGGCAGGATTTAGTGCGGGATTGGATGGATGGCAGGATTTTAGGCGGGGATTGGATGGATGGCAGGATTTTAGTGGCGGGATTGGATGGATGGCAGGATTTTAGGGCGGGATTGGATGGATGGGATTTTAGGGCAGGATTGGATGGCAGGATTTTAGGGCGGGATTGGAATGGATGGCAGGATTTTAGTGATTGGATGGATGGCGGGATTGGTGGATGGCAGGATTTTAGTGCGCAGGATTTTTAGTGCGGGATTGGATGGATGGCAGGATTTTTAGGGCGGGATTGGATGGATGGCAGGATTCGGGATTGGATGGATGGCGGATTTTAGTGCGGGATTGGATGGATGGCAGGATTTTAGGGCGGGATTGGATGGAATGGCAGGATTTTAGGGCGGGATTGGATGGATGGCAGGATTTTAGGGCGGGATTGGAATGGATGGCAGGATTTGGGCGGGATTGGATGGATGGCAGGATGGCAGGATTTAGGGCGGGATTGGATGGATGGCAGGATTTTAGTGGATGGATTGGATGGATGGCAGGATTTTTAGTGCGGATTGGATGGATGGCAGGATTTTGGCAGGGGCGGGATTGGATGGATGGCAGGATTTTAGTGCGGGATTGGATGGATGGCAGGATTTTAGGGCGGGATTGGATGGATGGCAGGATTTTAGTGCGGGATTGGATGGTTGGCAGGATTTTGGGCGGGATTGGATGGATGGCAGGATTTTTAGTGCGGGATTGGATGGATGGCAGGATTTTAGTGCGGATTGGATGGGATGGCAGATTTTTAGTGATTGGAGGAAGGATTTTGATTGGATGGATGCAGGATTTTAGTGCGGGATTGGATGGATGGCAGGATTTTAGGGCGGGATTGGATGGATGGCAGGAATTTTAGGGCGGGATTGGATGGATGGCAGGATTTTAGGCGGGGATTGGATGGATGGCAGGATTTGTGGCGGGATTGGATGGATGGCAGGATTTTAGGGCGGGATTGGATGGATGGCAGGATTTTTAGGGCGGGATTGGATGGATGGCAGGATTTTTTGGATGGATGGCGGGATTGGATGGATGGCGGATTTTAGGGGCGGGATTGGGGATGGCAGGATTTTAGGGCGGGATTGGATGGATGGCAGATTTTAGGGGGGATTGGATGGATGGCAGGATTTTTGGGCGGGATTTGGGAGGATGGCAGGATTTTGGATTGGATGGATGGCAGGTTTGGGGCGGGATTGGATGGAGGATTTTTTGGGGCGGGATTGGATGGATTTTGGGGCGGCAGGGGATGGATGGCAGGATTTTGGGGCGGGATTGGATGGGATGGGCAGGATTTTTGGGGGCGGGATTTGGATGGATGGCAGGGAGGATTTTAGGATGTTGGGGCGGGATTTGGGCAGGATGTTGGGGCGGGATGGATGGATGCAGGGGGGTCGGGATTGGATGGATGGCAGGATGGGGCGGGGATTGGGCGGGATGGATGGGCAGGATGTTGGGGCGGGATTGGATGGATGGCAGGATGTTTGGGGCGGGATTGGAATGGATGGGCAGGATGTTGGGGCGGGATTGGATGGAGGGCAGGATGGCAAGGATTTTGGGGCGGGGAATTGGATGATGGCAGGATTTTGGATTGGATGGCAGGATGCACGGGATTGATTTGGCAGGTGGGGCGGGATGGGATGGGATGGGAGGTATGTTGGGGCCAGGATCTTGGATGGATGGAGGATGTGGGGCGGGCAAATGGGATCAGGATTTTAAGAATGGAAGGCAAGGATGTTGGGGGGCGGGATTGGATGGATGGCAGGATTGAGTCGGGGGCAATTGATGGATGGCAGGATTTTATTGGATGGATGGCCTTTCAAAACTGTTTGATGTATGTTTTGAACTTTGCCATTTCAGGTATGTCTGCAGAGAAGTTGATGGTTTTTGAGTCAAAAAATTATCATTTCAAACTTATAATACTTTGCCATTTATTCCTGCATTCATTTTTTCTTTTCACGCCCTACATTAGAGCAAGATTACTGTCGTTTAGTTCATTTTTCTTTTATTTTCTTACCCTATGAGAAGTAATTTTGCATGCAAAATATGCAGCAATAGTCTCTCTAAGGAATAGTTAATACAAATTGATTCCTACTTGTCAACATGTAGGTTAACATGGATATATATGTAATCTTTCACGCTTTAGGTCAGCCTTCTGGCACGAGGTATTCCCGACATGTGGTGGAAACAGTCAGTCACCTGTCGACCTCAAGATGAAAATACACCACTGGTCTGGGGCCGGCGTTCACCCTCGAAGGTACGATGTATCGCCTCCATCTGTGACAATAAGAACAACGGTCATACAGGTATGCGTTTATTTTTTTTTAATAAGGCCTTCTCTTTGTGGCATGTTAGTCTATTAATAACAACCATTGTCTCCGAACCGCCTCTTCTTGTAAAAGAGTTCTGACATTCTGTTCCTTGCGTCTGTTTCGCAGTTACATGTTGATGTTTGGATGCTATATGTGTCAAGTGTTGCATAATATTGCTTGAAAAGTATGATATAAATGGTGTAGAGGGAAATACTTATATGGTTTATTTTGGTAGTACTCATTTTGCAACAACTGGACACCAAGGACATGAATAAGCTTCCTTTCATCAAAGGAGGTGGGCTGGAGGGCGAGTATGTCTTCAGTAACTTCCACTTCCATTGGGGCAGTGACGACTCCAAGGGATCAGAACACACCTTTGATGGTGACAGGTTAGTTTGGCATATCAGTGTTATGGGAGAAAAGGGGAAAGAGTAATTGTTGAAGACCGCGACGCACCTTCGCAGAGACCAACTCTTCACCTCATAAAAAATCCTTCATTCCCCAAACCTCTCTACCCAATTCCCCTCCAGAAGCCCTAGAGGACATCCAAAACTTCCTAAGCGAGACCTAAGAAAATACTCGTCTCTGAACCATCCTGCAATACCACTAATCCCACCTCTACAACCAAAGTGACTGCTGACTTCTATCCTCCTCCTGATCTATCCTATCCTCAACACTCATAAAAAAACATACACTAGAACTTCATTCCAAACCACTATCCCTAGCACCATTATCTGCATCTACACTGCTGGATCACAATAACTTCAGTTTACATTTCTCCTTCTCTTTCTAATGACTTTAATTCCTTCAAAGCTTAACTTACTTAACTTCATCCAACTTTCATCATAGGCAATTTCAACTGCCATCACACTCTTTGGGGCGATTTCACCACAAGCTCCTGTGGTCGATCCCAAGAATACTTCCTATCTGCAACTGACCTCATTATCATTAAATTTGATCGCCCCACACATTTTGCCATGCACACAATCATTTTAATGCATTGACCTCTGTGTTCCCCTTCTCTGTATTTGGACTATCATTGATCAGGTCTAGATCACTGACCCTATGACGATCACTTTCTGATCCCTCTTTTTTCTACTTCATATGTCCAACTTCCTAATCCTCTAAGATGGTGCTTCGATAGAGCCGACTGGAAAACTTTTGCTTCACTGGCTACTATACCTCACCCTGCATCCACATTATCATCCATTTCAGATAAATTACAAGCTTTCTCAGCAACAATCTTAAAAGCTGCCTACACAGCCATTCCCCAAACCTCTAGACTCGGACTGTACTAAAGCATTTCATCTGAAACGCGTATAAACGAGACAATCTTAACCATCAATCCGCCCTTATCTACTTTAAAAAAGCATCTGCCCATCTTTAATACCCAAATCAAAACAGCAAAACAACTAGCTGGAACAAATGTCTCCTCAATTACATCTACATCTATATCAGCTATCTAGCAACTGATTCAGAAAATATCAGGCAAACATCATCCCCATCCAGCCCCAGTCCTCCATATTCGAGATAATCACATATATGATCCTCTCCATTGCTAATGAACTAGGTAATTATTTCAGCCAAGTTAGTAGTGGCTTTCGTCTTTCTCCACACTTCACTTCCATTATATCCACCAAAGGACGCGCTTCCATCACATTTTCCCTCTTCTGATGAGTCATACAATACACCCTTTTATTCCTCAGAACTACACACTGCCTTACGATCGTGCCACAACACCCATAGGGGCCCTAACAGTATTCACTACCTCACCTCACATCGTCCTCTTTGTCCTTTCTCCTAAATATCTACAATCAAATTTGGATGACAGGAAATTTTCCCCCTCCCTGGCACGATGCCCCCGTCCTCCCATTCTTAAAACCCAATAAATCCTGTTGTTAGTGGGCGCCGAAAACAAAATCAGAGGCGGACCTAAGCATATTCAGTTGTTTTGAATAATAATGACTGACAAAGCATATTTTGTCTTTATCCTTGCTATAACGTGAACACAAGTTTCCCAATCTGCAAGCGTGGAGGATAAATGTCTGGAGTCGCGATATTTGTTTGGGGTGCGTTGCTTTACATACTGAGTGCGCGAAGTAACACAATGAGACACACAATGAGACGCATCCATCTCGGTAAATTGTTTGCCTATCTCCTAGGTAATTTGATACATGAGGTGAGCACGTAGTTCACATTTCCTCACTGGTTTCCGTATGTTTTTCATAACGTATTAGATATCTTTTAACCTCCCGTGTACTCAAACTCCTTCAAGCTCAATGGTAAAAAATTGGACAGTTATTTTGTGAATGAGATGTCAAATATGATGGAGACGTCAAAAAGGTTAAAGGTTTGTCAAAATGGTAAAAGTTCACGTAGCCTTTTTTTCTTTATATACAATCTTCCTATCACTATAGTCTCTTCTTGTGATTAATATGTCCAAATAGGAAAGGTATGCACTTAGCACATACCAACTTTACTGGAAACGAATGTATTGATACCTTAACACACGCATAATGAAACTTTTTTTTTTAATCAACCTAAGAACACCCCTCTTGACCCGTAGATACGCGGCCGAGATCCACCTGGTCCACTTCAAGAAGGACTATGGCACTCTGGCAAACGCCCTCAAACATAAGGACGGCCTGGTGGTGCTTGGGGTGATGGTCGAGGCCGACGACAGTGACAATGAGAGCCTCCAGTCCGTCGTGGACGCACTCGAGGAGGTCGTCGAATTGGGTGAGTTTTTTGGGTTTGTTTTTCCAATTGTAGAAATGTTGCTACTATAACTGCTGCTATTTGTGTATGCTGCTTTAGAGATGGGGAAACGGATGCAGAGAATTGATACCATTGATATTTTTTTTAGCCTGGGGAATACTGTTACTTTCAAGAGTATATGTTCTATATAAAATTGCTTAGATTTTATGTTGACTGTATTTAACCATTAATTTAAGACTAAAGGTTTTTAAAGGCTTTCCCAATCACGTAGGGAAACGCAGATAGTCGTCCGTGTGCTAACATACTGTGTATCTATCGAATAAAGACACTACAGCGATATCCATTCTGAAGTAAATGTGTATATGAATTAACGTCTTAGATGCATTATGGGTGTTGCAATAAATTGGGATCGACTGTCCTGATTAGATTATTAAATTATACGAATCAAGTATATTGGATAACTAGGCTAATAAACAAGACAAATAACATGGATGAAGATGAACTGATTCCCCTATTCCCGTATCATTTATCTGACCTCTCCTCTCCTCAGGAATGGAATTCCACCCAGACTACAGCATACCCCTCGATGCCCTTTTGCCCGAGGAGGAGGACAGACACACCTTCTTCCGCTACCAGGGCTCTTTGACCACGCCCACCTGCAACGAAGTGGTGACGTGGATCCTCTTTCAGACGCCCATCTCCCTTTCGAGTAGTCAGGTGGGTGTTGGAGGGAGTGGGAGTGGAAGGGGGTGGGGGGTGGAGAGAGTGGAGTGGGTAGTATTAGTCGAAGGGGTGGAGAGACGGGTGGGGGCAAGGCGGAGATTTTTTCGTTTCAATACAGCCGCTGTAGCAAAGATGCTTCTCCACATCAGACTGGGCCAACGACGAAGAGCGCAGACGGAACGGAAAACCAAAGGGGGATCATGGTATCAGTCAATCTAGTGCATTAAAAGTTATCAGTACTCATACCCAGTATCGAGGGTATAAGTAAAATACCTTAGGCTAGAAAATAAAATCTATATTCAGGCGAAAAGGGCCATATTGCTTCCTTAGGTCATTATGAGTAAGAGGGACAGAGAAGTATAATGATAGGTACTAGATCTGTTAGGTCGAGACTCAAATGATTAATGACAGGTTGACAGGCTGGTAAAAGAATAATTATTTGGGATTTGATAAGTTGGTGAGAATCATAATTTGAAATACACACATACACACACACATACACACACACACACACACACACACACACACACACACACACACACACACACACAACACACACACACACACACACACACATACACACACACATACACACACACACACACACACACACACACACACACACACACACACCACACACACACACACACACACACACACACACACACACACACACACACACACACACACACACACACACACACACACACACACACACACACACACACGCACACACACACACACACACACACGCACACGCACACACACACACGGGCACACACACACACACACACACACACACGGGCACACACACACGGGCACACACACACGGGCACACAACACACACACGGGCACACACACACGGGCACACACACACACACTACGGGCACACACGCGCACACACACACGGGCACACACGCGCACACACACACGGGCACACACACGCGCACACACACACGGGCACACACGCGCACACACACACACGGGCGCACACACACGCGCGCGCACACACGGGCGCACACACACGCGCGCGCACACACGGGCGCACACACACGGGCGCACACACACGCGCGCGCACACACGGGCGCACACACACACACGCGCACACACACACAGCGCACACACACACACGCGCACACACGCGCGCGCGCGCACACACACACACACGCAAGGCTACAGTGTCAACCCCTCATAACGCTCTGTTCTCTCCCCCGACGCCCCCAGCTCGCCCAGTTCCGCACCCTCATTGGACAGGACGGGCTGCATCACCTTCAGGATAACTTCAGGCCCATCCAGCCCCTGAACGGCAGAGAGGTGAGTGTTCAGCAGCGGGGGGGATAGGATGAGGATGATAAAGGGGGAAATAGGAAGAAGGTGATAAAGGGGTAGATGGGTGAAGATGATAAAGGAGGGGGATAGGAAGAATGATAAAGGGGGAAATGGGTGAAGATGATAAAGGGAGGGATAGGAAAGTGATAAAGGGGGGATAGGAAAAAGGTGATAAAGGGGGAAATGAGAAAACGGGTGATGTTCCTTAGGCCAAGACGAAGGGTGGAGAAAGAGGTAGGTGATAAAGGGGGGATAGGAAGATAGGTGGTAGTTACGCAAGCCAATCCTAAAAAGAGGAGAAAAAGGAAGAGGATATTAAACGGGGAATTAGATTATAGGCTTACGTTAGTGGATATGATGGATAGAAAGGATGCAGAAGGAATAAAGAAGAGAGAATTAGGTAGATAGACATAGGATGGTGAATATGGTGGTAAAACAAGGGAAGTAATGAGAAAAGGAGGATAATGCAGTAAAATGATTTAGGATGGTATGATAGAAAGAGGAGAGGAAGATAGGAAGAGAGAAATAAGACGATAGGCATAAGATAGTGGACTTGGTAATAAAAAAAAAAACGAAACTGGTTATTGGGTTTGATAAAAAGAAATATAACGAGGAAAACAGGATGAGAAAATAGGAAAAGAGAAAAAAAGAATAGAGAAAGAATTAGAACGAAAAAGTGAAATCAAGATAGCGGAGAAATAAAAGTGATTGAGGTCGATAAATAGGAAGATGATGAGAATAAATATGATAAGGAGAATAGAGAAGCATAGATAAGGAAGAAAGAAAAGGGTATAATATAGGATAATACAAAATAGGATAATGATGAAGTAAAAATGCCAGGAAAAAATGACGAGAAAAAATATTCGAGGAAAAATATGGAAAGGAAAAAATAGTGAGAAAAATATCAATTAGATAACAAGGAAGCTAGGAAAAGATTGTCGGAAAAATGAGAGAAAAATACAGAAAAAAAGGAATAAGAGGCACAAATTGTTGAATAACTTGTACTGTGAATGTTGATAATGATGATAAGAGTTAATAATTATGAAAGTCGAAACTGATCCAATTTTATTTAATCTATATTTTCTCATTTCAGGTAGTATTCGTTGACACGGGAAATTACTGAAAAACAAAAAAGCACAAAAAGACTTAAATCTTATTCTGCAGAAGCTTTGGCTTTCAACTTTTGTACATTTACTTTTACTATTTACTTTGCTTCTTTTCTTTTCTTTTCTTATACATGTTGTTACAGATATACTTTTATTGTTGTATGTATACGTTTTTAGAATGAAATTAAAACCTATGCTTTGTGAACGTGTTTTTTTTCTTTGTTTACGTTAATCTCTAATAAATAAACAGGATATAAAAATATCTAAACTATTTAGCTAAAATAATATTCGAATATCCTCTGCTGCAGGTTAGTGTTGCAATCAACCCTGAAATGATAACGGTGAAAGGAATTCGTACGTCAGTTGAAATAACACAAATGTCTGCGTGTGTGTTTGCAGCTATGTATGTGTGGGTTTTGAGTGTGCGTGCGTGTACGTATGGGTTTTATGGAAGGCTCTGATTGGTGTGTGTATAGCATAAGACCCATAAGACCTGCATCCCTATATTCAAACTCGCAATTTACACACACATACATACCTACTACAACGAAATTCTAAAAACGTCAAAGGAAAATAAGTAACGGTGGTATGCTTTGACTAAGCAAAGGCAGAAGTAAAGTTAAGAATTTCGTTAGAAATGGGAAGCTTTTGGAGCGCAGAACCACCACTACAAGAAGATATGAAGCCATGCACGCCCCAGTGTTCTCAGACAGGTTGCTAGGAAATGCGTTTATTACTTTCTCTTAATCATAAAAGTATTTTGTTCACGCTAATCCACTCCTATTTTACGATTATATTAAAGCGAACTTATCGATGCTTTAGTTATAGATGAAATTTACAAAACTTCATTAAGGCATTTTCGGAGGATTGGTACGAGTCCCCCCTCCAATCCTATGCTCGTTGACATCATGGGAGGTATGAGACGATGACTGGGGCTCAGTGTGAGGGATCACTCCTGCCTTGGACCTCAGCCCTCGCCTCAACGAATTTTGCTTGGTCTTTTCTTCACCTCCTTTCCTTTCCTTAACTTCATCCCTCTCTTCTGTCTATATCCTTAAGTGTTAGTCTTGCTGAAAAGATGAAAGGCTGGCTACGTGTCCGTCCTGAAAAGCTTTATACTCCGTTTGCTATTCCCTCTGCCATTTTCACTGCCATACTAACCAACCGCTCTCTCTACAGGCTTTACCTAACATATTTTGACCTTGATGTTAATTAATTGTTTACCTTTGTGTCACAATACTTATAATGTATTACCTTTCCTAACCTGGGGCTTCGCCCCCAAGCCTCGCCCCATTACTATATTTTGTATGCGCCGCTGATGACCTAGATGTTGACGGGGTAAAAAAAAAATCAATAAATATGATATGAGTTTACATATGAAAACGTAAAAGATTTATAGCAAAGAGAATATAATTTCATACTGATATGGAACGTAAACCCAAATTGCAAGACAAAACAAATCGAATAATGGAAGCGCCCTCTAATCCCAAGTCCGCTCTTGCCGCCGGGGCTTCAGAAACGGAGACTGGGGCCCAGTGCTGGGATCGCCCTCGCAGCTAACCTTGCACGCTCTTTTCTTTTTCCCCTTTCACGTTTCCTTCTCTTCAACCCTTCTATCAATTTCCAAAGGTGTGAGAGCTCCTGGTTATAAACACTGATGTTATTGACAATGATCATTAAAGGGATTAAAGTAAAAAAAAAAAATCAGCGTTTGAAAAAAGAAGTATAATCTAAAATGTGTATATGTTCATCCGACAGACGAGAAACCTTCAGAAAAATACTCAAAGGGCGAGCTGAGATTATAACATCTATTTATTTTATTGAAAATATGAAAGGCAAATTCAGTCGGCTTACGATGATAGAAATGAAATCCATGACATGAAATCCTCAAACAATAAAAAATCATGTGTAGATCTCAT
>NW_020868588.1:454448-456948 GCF_003789085.1 Penaeus vannamei | reverse complement strand
CGATGCTCCTTTTTTTTAGGATGAAATGGAATCGTCGATACAGCAGCCATACTAAGGATAAGTATGTATATATTTCTTTTCAGATTCATTTTCTATTCTCATTTCATTCTTCAATTCACTACCGTTTTTCCATACGTGATGGAAACAAAGTCAGGTAATGACGTTCGCCTTGTGATCCAGACTGCGCAATCCACTTGTCACAGGATATCGACCTAGAAAGGATACCACCTGCATTGCATAACTGGAGGGAGACGAGAAGGCGAGGAAGGTGAGTCCGGGGAGAGAAAGATAAGCGAGGGAGGGAAAAGCGACAGGCAGCAGAGGGTCGGCCGCTCGGTGGTCAGACGACGTTGAAACACGGCCAGGAGATGACGTCACGCCTGGAATCTTCTCCGAGTCCCTGTGATCAACATTGGCTTCGGTTTCGACATCGACAGAATATTCAAGCGAACCGAAAAGTTCGTTTAAATGTATCATTGAGGTCTTTTTCTCTTGGTGAGTCTGATGCCAACTCCGGAAGCTAGTATTCTTTTATAAACGGTAAGGTTTTTATGAACTTCAAACCGCCACAGGGAGAAGGAACACGCGCCCCTATCTCTTTTTCCCGCAAACGCTGTGTTTCACTCGCAGATAAACTTCGGAGATGAGCCTCGCGCCCATCATTACGAGTCTGCTGAGGGCCATGGGCGTGGTGACGACGGGCGTGCTGTGGGTGGGCGGGCTGGTAGGCGTGTCGAGTACTAGTGACTGGGTTTGGCCAAGAAGGGGCGAGAAAGTGGCTGCCTTTCACAACGGATTGGTCTTTTACGTCTGCAAATAATGGCTGGAAACATGACAATAAGGCTGAGAAATATTGGAAGTGGAAATGATGACGAAAACAGCAACAACATATAAATGGTAATGATTACAGAATCGACTGTAACACCAATAAAGACTATGGGTCGTTAATGACTAAGGTTAATGGTGTGATTACGATAATGATGATGATAATGATAACTTAGATAATAAGAAAAGGCAAAAATATTTACATATATATATATATTTATATATATATATATATATATATATATATATATATATATATATATATATATATATATTAGATATGTGCGTGTTTTTGCATATTTATATCTATCTATCCATTTATAGAGATGTATATATATACATGCACGCAACACACACACACACACACACACACACACACACACACACACACACCACACACACACACACACACACACACACACACACACACACACACACACACACACACACATATATATATATATATATATATATATATATATTATATATATATATATATATATATATATATTATATATATATGTGTGTGTGTGTGTGTGTGTGTGTGTGTGTGTGTGTGTGTGTGTGTGTATGTGTGTGTGTATGTGTGTGTGTGTGTGTGTGTGTGTGTATGTATGTATGTATGTATGTATGTATGTATGTATGTATGTATGTATGTATGTATGTATGTATGTATGTATGTATGTATATGTATGTATGTATATATATATATATATACACATATAAATATTTACATGTATATGTGTGTGTGTGTGTGTGCATGTGTGGGAATACATATATATCTATATATGTGTATATATAAATATATATTATATTATATAGATGCATATATATATATATATATATATATATATATATATATATATATATATATATATTATATTATATACATGCATATTTATTATATGTATATGTATATATATATGTATATATATATATATATGTATATATATATAATATATATATATATATATATATATATATATATATAAACTTTCAAGTCAGCATTACTTTCTATGATGTTATGCATTAGACCCATAAATATCTATTCTGCGATATCATTGCAGTCACGATCATGTTTCTTCGGTTGGTGTTTTCCTTCTTTAGCTTTAAGGCCTTCTAAGGAGAGAGAGAGAGAGAGAGAGAGAGAGAGAGAGAGAGAGAGAGAGAGAGAGAGAGAGAGAGAGAGAGAGAGAGAGAGAGAGAGAGAGAGAGAGAGAGCGAGACACGCAAAATCAAAAAGCATTCTCTCTTCCCTTAGTACTCGCGTATTCTCTCTCTCTTTTTTCTAAATTCGCCGAAATCCTGCAGAAGCGCGAACACAAAACAGATCCCTCAGGAAAGCTGGACGAATGTAGCTGTTTTGCGTGGCACAGTGCCAGCAGGGCCACACTTCGTAAAGTTTTATTGCACCACCTAAACAGAGAAAACTTTGGCCATCACGACCGGCACAATTCTCTCGCCAACCACTGCCCCGCATTGCCGGCCAAGGAACAGGCTGGCCGAGAACCTGTCAATCACACTTGTCGTTGATCAGCTTGATATCAGGCCGAAAATATTAGATTTAAGACTCAAGACATAGAAAGGAATTTTTGTTTACTCTGTCTTTTTTTTTTTTTTTTTTTTTTTTTTTTTTTGAAATCCGTGTAATGAGAACCGTATATACAGTCAATAT
>NW_020868588.1:444448-446948 GCF_003789085.1 Penaeus vannamei | reverse complement strand
CAAATCTTCCTTAAATTCGCCTCTCCCCTCCGTTTTAATCCCCCCCACTCCCCTCCTCTTCCTCCCCCCACCTCTTTCGCTCCTTTGTGCCCTTCCCTCCCTCTCTCATCGCCCTTTTCTATCCCAGCCCCCTCTCCCCTCCCGCTCCCTTTCCTCTTCTCCTCCGTTTCCTCTCCCTTTTCTCTTTAAGCCCCTTCCCCTCCCTTACGTCCTCACCCCCACCCTTCTCTTTTCCCCTCCTCCCCCCCTTCCTTTCCCCTTCCCTTCCTACCCTCCCTCTTGTTATGATTATTATCATTATCATTATTATTACGTTAATCAATGTTATTATCATTAGTTCTGTTATTAGTATTATTGTTATGATTATTATCATTATTATCTTTGTTAACAATATTGATACTATTAGCATTGTTATTGTCACTATTATGATTATCGTAATTATATTATCATTATTACTATTATCATTGTCATTATTGTTGTAGTTATTTTCATCATCATTATTATCCTTATCATCATCGTCATCACCATCATCATAATCATTACCATAATCATCAACATCATTATAATTTTTAATAGTACTATTACAACTATTACTGCTACTTCTAGTACTACTACTACTGGTACTATTGCTACTGGTACTACTATTACTGCTGCTGCACCTGCTGCTGCTGCTGTTACTACTGTTATAATTATCATAATCATTATTACTTGTATCACCATCACTATTAATATTGTCATTAATATCATCATCATTGTTATCACTGTCAATATAACATCAAAATATTCCCTTAGTACTGGAGTAACCTAACGACTGATAACCGAAATGAGGCGAACCACAAGTCGTGGCCATGCAAGGTCACCCATTCATACAGCAAGATCACTCGAACCGCAAAGGCCCAGCACAACAGAAAAAGCCACAATGACTTAATGAAGGGCACAAGAAAACCAAAATAAAGGCATTTAAAAGCATTCCACTTACTCCAAACCACACGCTAGCCCTGTGGACAAACGACCTTACGACGTGATTGCACACTTAACGCGAAAGGAGAAACATGAAATAACGTAGAGACCACACGGTACTTTCCCAGAGCATACAGACATGTGTTCTATGCTTACGCTCTATGCTTACTCAGAGCGGAAGGATGACCCACATTAGATTGCAGGATTGCATCATGTGTTGGTTGGTGGCGAAGGGGTGGGGCAGTGGGTATGGGGGAGGGGGAGGTGCGAGGTGAACGAGGGAGGGCCAGTGGTTAGGGGGGGAGGTGGGAGGGGCAGTGAGTAGGGGGTTCATGAGGGCTACTGTTGTCTAAGGTTTGTATGAGTATCTGTGTGAGAGGGGGAGGGCAGGAGGATGGGGTGGAGGGCTGTTTGTGGGTTGGTTTTATATGGGTGTGTATGTGTGTGTGTGAGCATCTCTGCGTCCGTGTGTGTGTGTTGTACGTGTGTGTGTGTGTGTGGTGTGTGTGTGTGTGTGTGTGTGTGTGTGTGTGCATGTGCGTGCTTGTACGTGTGTGTGTTTGAGTATATGTGTGTATTTATGTGTGCGCATATGTGTTTGTATATACGTGTGGTAAAATGCAAGCAGTCTCATTCTCTAGCCTCCTCTTACTGCATGTGAATATACAGCAAATATGACTGTGAGTGTCTGCTTGCGTGTGGGGCGACCCGTGCTCACATGCTCTCGTGCTTGGATGCGCCCCCTTAATAATTAAGTATCGCGCAAAATTCCTTTTTATATAACAGCGCCTCTCTTACTTTATATCATAAACTCCATAAAAAGTGAAGCAAAGCTGAAAGAGCTCACCAAACCCGGCACTTTTACCGCACGTTCATTATAGTCTAATAACAGTTGCCTCGGCACCTGAGCGCTTAGGGGGATACGGGATACAAATATATCGAAGAGTGTATATACTCTCTGGAAGGGTAACGTATCTAAAGGAAATAGATAAGTAAATAAATAGATATACGTAGGCTGAGCGTGGAATATATTTTCAGTTTGTGTAGATTGAACTTTATTTTTCTTCCTTATTTCGTTTCTGTTTGTTATAGAGGTAGGAGATATTTGCATAATCATCTTTCTGTTTGTATACGGTTTGGTCATGTCGGTCTATCAATCTATCCCTTGCTTTCTCTCTCTCTCTCTCTCTCTATATCTTCTCTATATCTCTCTTGATGCTGCTAGCTTTCTCTCTCTCTCCTCTCTCCTTTGCTTCTCTCTCTCTTTCCTTTGCTCTTCCTCTCTCTCATTTTCTATTACCACAGCCCTTATAGCCTGTTAGGTGATCTTTGTCTCACTGCTCATTTCAAGTAGCCAAAGGGAATTCCAAAATTATCAAGGCGTAATCATGATTTTACTTTAAAAATAGAATTAATTAAAAGAGAGAAGGGGAAACAGAGGAGAAAGAAAAGGAAAATTCAGTCGAAGCAACGGAAATTGCAGCTAAGTAAAGCAGGGGAAGGCAGAAGCAACAGAAAATACAGCAGGTATACAGAAAAC
>NW_020868588.1:411948-414448 GCF_003789085.1 Penaeus vannamei | reverse complement strand
AAAAACAAAAGACATAGATACACAGATAGACAGACAGATAGATAAACAGACAGATAGACAGTTGACAAACAGACAGACCGAGAGATAGAGTTGTAACATATTGTTCAGAAAAAAAATCTCTTTAAGATGGACGCCTTTCTCCTGAGTTTCGGATAACGTTCGAGAGTACGAAAAAGCGAGAGACTGGCACCCGTAGATTGGCACTAAAATGGTACCCTTCCTCACTCCCCTCATAACCTTGAACCTTTTTGTTTTTTGTTTTTTTGTTTTTTTGTTTTCTCGACTTTCTTAGTTTCTTCTTCCTCTTCTTTCTTCTTCTTCTTCTTTCTTTTTTCTTTTTCTCTTTCTTCTTGTGCTTATTTATCTTCTTTTTCTTCTTATTATGTTCTCGACTGTCTTAGTTTCTCTTTCCTCTTCTTTCTTTTTTCCTTCTTCTTCTTCTTTTTCTTGTGATTCTTCTTGTGTTTCTTCCTTTTCTTCTTGTGTTTCTTTTTTTTCTTAACTTATTTTTTCTTCTTCTTCTAATCCCCCCCTGTCCTCCTTTCTTATTTTCATCTCCCTCCTCCTACCCCACCCCATTCTCCTCTCCTCCTCCTCCTCCTCCTCCTCCTCCCTCCTCTTTCTTCTACCACCACCACCACCAAATCACCTCCTCCTCCTTCTCTTTTCTTCTTCTTCTCTCCACCCACCACCACCTCCTCCTCCTCCTCCTCCTCCTCCTCCTCCTACTTCTTGCTCCCATCTTCGTCTTCGTCTTACCGTTTTCTTTATAATTCCTTTATTCTCACAATTAATTCAGTTCCTCTTATTCCCCTTCCATCCCCTCTCGTTTGGGTGCTCACATACGCCTCTCGCACCTCCCATCCACTCATATTTCGCCCCTCATAATCAGCATTCAATTTCATTCATCTCATTTGTCTTCCGTTCTCCTCACTCACACCTCATTTCCAATTACAACTCAATAAAAAAAATATCCCTCACGACTCATTCTTTCACTCATTCGTTCATCCACCCCTCATTATACTTTTGCTGTTCCTCATTACAGTCATTGTTCTCATTACTCCTTTACCGTCCCTCAATTACATTTAACCCGCTCTCATTATTCGCTTGCCGTTCCTCATTAAGTACATGAATGTTTGCTCTCGCTCGCCTCATTCTTTCGCTCGTGTCATCATTACATTTAACCTATCCACATCATATCCTCTCTCGTCCCTCATTACCCGTATGGCCTCTCCTCATCTCGCCCGGCCCTCATGTCTCTCACGGTAGCCTCCTTTCACACTGCTCCTCATCTCGCCACCAGCCTCACTCGCCGGCTCCCTCATTACTCCTACTGCCTCCTAATTTCGTCCGATCCTCATGTCTCTTACGGTAGCGTCCTTTCACCCGGCTCCTCATCGCGCCACCAGCCTCACTCGCCGGCTCCCTCATTACTCCGACTGCCTCCTAATTTCGTCCGGGCCTCATTACTCACTCGGCCTCCTCATCGGCCGCCCTCGCTCGCCCCCGTGGCCGGCCGGCATCTGGAACCCGCCCGTAATTGCGCCTCTTTTACTCGTCGCCGTCGGCCATTTGTTCCTTTCGGCTCCTTTTCTCCTCCTTCGTCTCCTCATCCTCTTTCTTCTCCTTATTTCTCTTCTTCTTCTTCATCCTCTTCTTCCTCCTACTCATCCGCCTCCTCCACCAACTCCTCCTCCTCCTCTTTCTTCTTCTTCCTCCTCCTCATTCTTATCCTTATCCTCCTTCCGTTCCTCCGTATCTTTCAGCTCCTTCTCATCCTCCTTCTCCTTCTTTCCACTCTTCCTCTTCTCCTTTCCTTTCTCTTCCTCCTTCCTCTTCTTCTTCTACATCTCCTTTCCCTTCTCATCCTCTTCCTCCTCCTCCTCCTTCTCCTACTCTTCTTTTTCTCTTCCTCCTCCTCCTCTTCTTCTTTTTCTCTTCCTCCTCCTTCTACGTCCTATCTTTGCGTACATCTACACCCTCTTCCGCCCTTTCTCTCGTCCCTGTTTCACGACCGCATTACTGGTGGTAGACATAATGGAGACCGCGCGCAGATATACTCATAACATTTCCTCTCTCTTTCCCTTCCCTCTGTCTCCACTCCTCCCCTCTTTCCGTCTTTCTCAGTCCTAATCCTCCCCTCTTTCTGTTTTTTGTTTTTTTTTAGTTCCTCGTCCTCTATTTTTTTCTTATCTTCCTTTCTATTGTGCTTTTTTATTTTTTATTTTACCGTCTCCTTCCTTCTCTTTGCTTTTAGCTTCTTTTTCCTCTTCGATCTTTTTACTTTTTTATTTTCATCCCTTCCCCCTATTCCCCCTCCCTTCCTTTCTCTCCTCTTTCTATATTCCACCTCTTCCTCCGTTTCCCCTCCCTCTTTCTCCTTCCTCATCGTACTCTAACCCTCGTTCTCCTCCTTCCTCGTCTCCCCTCCATTCCTTCCCTCTCCCCCTCTCCCCCTCGATCCCGTCTTTCCCTTCTTCCTCCCGGTTCCTTCACACAA
>NW_020868588.1:396948-399448 GCF_003789085.1 Penaeus vannamei | reverse complement strand
GAAAGGGCCACGAGGAGTTTTTTTTATTATTTTTGATTTTTTTTTATTCTTTTTTTTTTGGGGGGGGGGGGGGCTCATGGAGCAATACTAAAACCCCGACGTCGAATTAAACTGAATTCCATCTCACCTACAATACCTCCATCTAATCATCTTTCACATATCAATGAATTAGAACCTTTCAACAAAACGATCTTGTCCCATAACTATAGACAGCATTACAATATTCAAAACAAGTAATAAATTAATCCGAAATGATGGCAGACACTAATGGGGCCATAGAGAGTATTATATATTGGTTGGAATCACTCACATAGAAGGATGGAAGGCGAAGGAGGTTGATGGAGGGTAAGGAATGGGAAGATGTAAGAGAGAGAGGAGGAACTTGGAGGGAAGGGAGTGAGATGGAGGAGGGAGAGGAAGTGAGAATGGTAGATGGAGAAGAGGATGGAAGAGGAGAGGGGGAGGGGAGTGATGACTGTAGAGGAGGAAAACGAGAGGGAGGAAGGAAGGGTGAGAAAAGTGATGATAATGATGAGAGAGAGAGAGAGAGAGAGAAGAGAGAGAGAGAGAGAGAGAGAGAGAGAGAGAGAGAGAGAGAGAGAGAGAGAGAGAGAGAGAGAGAGAGAGAGAGAGAGAGAGAGAGAGAAAGAAAGAGAAAGAAAGAGAGAGAGAGAGAGAGAGAGAGAGAGAGAGAGAGAGAGAGAGAGAGAGAGAGGAGAGAGAGAGAGAGAGAGAGAAGATATAAAGAGAAAAATCAACAAACGAAAAGCAGAAATAGAAAGGCAGAGAAAAAAAGATAGAAAGAACGAAAGAGAAAAACACACAGACACACATAAACAAAGAAACAGAGAAAAACAAACAAACAAAAAAGAAAGGCAATTAGTCTAACAAACACAAAAAAGGAAAATTCGCAAAACCCGACAATCAAAAACCCTCCAAACCAACAGAATTTACCCCGAGAGGACATGGCGATACTTGGTCCGTGCATTTCCCTGCTCTAAAATTTCCCGTGTTGCAAGTGAGCCCGACGTGTAAGCGCCGCCCAGACGAAATGTTCCTCGTTCTGTCCCGGCTCTTTCTTTTGCTGTCAGCACTCGTTCTCTTATCTCGCTCTCTGTCTGTCTAACTCACTCACTCTCTCTCTCTCTCTGTCTAACTCACTCACTCCCTCACTCACTCTTTCACTCTCTCTCTCTTTGTCTAACTCACTCACTCTCTCTTTCTCTCTCTCTCTCTCTGTCTAACTCACCCACTCACTCTCTCTCTCTCTCTCTCTGTTTGTCTGTCTGTCTGTCCCTTTCTCCCCTCCTCCTCTCCTCTCCTCTCTCTCTCTTCTCTCTCTCTCTCTCTCTCTCTCTCTCTCTCTCTCTCTCTCTCTCTCTCTCTCTCTTCTCTATCTCTCTCTCTCTCTCGCCTTCTCTCTCGCCTTCTCTCTCGCCTTCTCTCTCGTCCTTCTCTCTCCCCTCTCCCTCTCCCTCTCCCTTTCCTTCTCCCTCCACTTCCCCTCCCCTTCCCTCCCTCCTCTCTCTCTCTTTCGTTCTATTTATCCATACTATTCTTTCTTCTATTTACACCAACACACATATTATTAGTCTATACGTGCCCAACTCTCCATCCCTTTCAATTACACTAACACATAAACAAGTTATCAATATATTTCCGGACATCAGGACATCAAACTATCTATCTTCCCAAATCTCCCTAGCACGTGATCGCCAACGCATATACAGGCTACCAGTCTATCTGTCCAACTCTCTATTCCTTTCGATAACGCCAACATATATATAGGTTATCAGTCTATCTTTCTCCGCCATCTCACGGTCTATCTGTCTCGCCACCTTTCCTAGGCGTTACAGATCCATTTTCCCGTCGGATTTCGTTCCTCTCCTCTCGTCACAGATTAATACAGATTGATGTCCGTCTTCCTGTTATTCAAAGACATCTTCGGGCCTCCTCCTTCTCGCCCTCTTCTTTTCATTAATCATTCTATCCCCAATTCTTCACTCTCTATCCACTCTTCTATCGCAGCGTCAGTAGTCAAGAGTGCGGTCCATCGATCTCTCACTGAGGGTCCGTCCTGGAGCATTGCGTGATGTGTACAAGAGTGTAACTGAAGAATCAATTCTCCTCGACGCCATAAATGCGGTGGTGTTATGGGTTTGGATTAGAAGACAGAAAAATAGGTGTTCGATCGTTCTTGCGTGCAAGGCTTCGGATGCAGATGATTACTCTGATATTTTTTTTGGTGAAAATACTTACTGTGAAAACGAATTTTGATTATCATTCACCTATCGATCTTTTGTTTATCGCACTGAGGTGAAGGTTTTCACATTTTCGTTCTATTATTTGATAACGTGTTTGTATATTTCTACGGGCATTGAGTTTGGAATTAATGTAAGCGTATTTGTTTAAGCGTGTGTATGCGTGTTTTTATTTATTTGATTTGTATATGTGAATTATTATCTGTGCATGTGTTTATCTTCCTTTGTGTAAGGAAAAG